>WSXT02216324.1:0-16006 GCA_011762715.2 Neuroterus valhalla | reverse complement strand
GATATATGTAATATTTCATGAAACATCTTGAAATCCGTGGAAATCATTCAGAATCCATTAAGATGTTTTCGAATTCCTTGTAAATATGTTCAAATCCTTAGAAATCCCGCAAAATCTTTTTGAATCTCTGGGAATCCTTCAAAAGCTTCGAAAATCCAGAAAAACTGTTGAATCTCTAAAAATTCCGGAATAAACTTGCAAAATCCTCCTAGATATTTGAAAATCTATGAAACCCTCTAGGATTTCCTCAAATTATGGGAAACTTCTAAAATTTTATGGTAATCCCACAAAATCTTCGGGAATTTAAATACTTGGAAATCTATTGAGTCATACGGGATTGAGAATCTATCAAGAATTTCGTAGAATTTTTCTAATTTTTCTGAAGTACTCAAAAAATTTCCAAACAGTTGAGAATTTCTTCGAATCAAGTTAAAAATTCACATTTTTCGAGATCCTTCAAAACCCTTGGAAATTGCAAGTTACCACATAAAATCTCAAGAGATTTGTTGAAATACATTCAAGTATCTTCAAAAGTTTTTGGATTACTTCAAGATCATCAAAATAAGTAATGATTCCTCGAAATCCATTTTCAAAATTTCAAATTGCAAAAAGTCCTTAAAAATCGAAAAAATCCTTTGTAATCTACGGAAATCCTTTAAAATTCCTTGAAATCTTTGGAGTTAATTTAAAGTATGTTCAGAATCCTGTAAAATCCTTTTGCATTCTCCCTTCTATCTCTTCAAATCTTCTTAAATTTTTTACAATTCGTTGAAAGTTTTTGGAATAGTTGAGAATTTCTTGAAATCTATTTTAAAATATATTCCACTCCTTAGATCCCTTCAAAATCTTCCGAAATCTTCTGAAATTTGCTCTGAATCTCGTTAAATCTTTTGAAATACCTTAGAAGTCTTTTAGATCTTCTAGAGCCTCTCAAAATGCTTCAAAATTTCGTAGAATTCTTCAAGAGTTTTCGAAATACTTCAAAAACTTCGGGATAGTTGAGAATTTCATAAAATCAATTCAGAAAATTTTTTAATTCCTTACAATCCTAGTGAATCTATAAAATCCTCTGGAATCTCTCAAAACCCTAAAAAATCTTTAAAAATCGCTTAGTATTCCATAAATAAATCTTCAAGGATTCGTTGACATCCTCTAGAATCTATGAAGTTTGCGCCATGCGATGGTGTACGTTTTTGATTATTTCTAGCAAACTAAGTAACATCTCATTCTCATTTCTCATGTTCAACGGGAATTTTAGAGGAATGCCTAAACTATCTGTAAAAAGTTTTCTCTATCGATTCTGATAATATCGTTAATGAAAAAACTCGCAGAATGATAAAAAATTGTAAAGACTTTAAAATAGGTGCGAGTTGAAAAATTTCCGACATTTTTACCAAATTTTATAACTTTTCCAGGTTTTTTAGTTCTTGTTAGAAGAAAAAGAACGATGAAGTGAAGAAACGAAAAGTGGAAGAGGACACACAACCCTGGAATGATGAGATATGGAATGACGACAAAAAATGTTGATAAAAAGAGGACTAATTCAGAAGGGTGGTACCCTCGATAAATTTAATGGACGCATCCTGACACTTCCCACGCTCGTCTTCGTTTATTGCTCGCAGAGAGAGAGAGAAGGGAGTCAAGGCAGCGGAACAAAATTCGATTGATTCAAACAAATTCTTTTTTGTCTGATATTTCGAATCAACGATTCTTCTAACAAGCTATGTATAGATCGACAAATTTCGAAGGGCGCCTCATCTAAGGCGAGTTTTCCCTGGTGTTCCTTATTTTGTCCAAAAATCGATACAGACTCTGGACATAAACGCGGTTTGGACAAAAATTTTATTTTCCAAGGGGACTTATGATGTTTTATTTCTTATAAAGAATATTCTGGATAAGAGGGAGCACTTTATTGAACAAATAAAAGTCAATGTTTCGAAAGACGATATGCTCTGCTCAACAGGAAAGATTGATCCATACTGGTCATTCAGCAGAATAGTCCATTGAACAATATTATTTTTATCCTTCATTCGAAAAATAACTTTATTATATGGGTCTTGAGTCTATGTAAGCCATTTGCATATTTCAAAGTAATCTCTTTAATGTATCAAAATAAAAATTTTATTTTATATTCAAAATTAAAATGGTTTCCTTCCACCTCTCACATTATTATCAAAAGTTATAAAAATACACTAGAAGAAATTTTTTAACGGTACAAGCCAGGGGCGAACGCAGAAAATTTTTTCGGGGGTGGTTTCACAAAAAAAAAAATTTTGACACCAGTTCGTCGTTGAAACGTATGAATTAAATGTTCAGATGTCCAGGAATTTCGAGAGGGGGGGGGGGGGGAAGCAAAACCCCCCTCTGCGTTCGCCACTGGTACAAGCCTAATTCTGGTAATGCCAACCATTATATTGTATTTCTCGCTCAGCTACAACCACACAGGTATTTAAGGCATACCCGTATGCCCTTACGGTACATGCCCAAAATCACGCATTACGTATTTACGCTAGATCAAGAGTATTATTTATCCGTATAGTATCTTAAATCGTATGCTTAACTTATAGACGTTTATGACTGAATCTTTCTTATTATAGTTCCCATGATCGAGCTATACTAGAATAGCTGTCAGAATACAATGTTTTCGTTGTCACAGCTAAATTTTCATTGTTAACACAAAATCATTTTTTAAATATTTGGTTGTTACAACCTTTTGCTGAGTCAAAAAAACTCTTCAGTTGGACCATACAAAAACACATAATATCTGCAAGTTAAACTATTCCAAAATTGACAGATATCAAAGGTGTCTAGGTGTTATATCAGAAATATCTAAGATATTATAATAATTTTGAGTTTTTGCCCGGTTTAATATCAATTTATATCCTAATGAAATATCATTTGGTCAAGTCTGCAGAACAATTTGGTAAGGCTCCCCCACGAATCGTGTTCAGCACACAAAACATTAAAACGGTTTAACAAAAGAATTTGGTTGTAGAACCATATAACTTTATATGAATCGTTATGATTTAAAGTTTTCCCAGTTAAATTTTGAAGAAAAACCTGTACAATTAAAGGAAATGTAACTTCACGTACTAGAAATCAAGGCTTTGGAAGTTATCCATAGCGTGCACCAGGAAAACTATTTTTCACTTTGACGAAGTTTGAGGTTATATTTCGAATGTCACTTGAACTTCTTCCAACATTATGAGTCGGTAGTGTTTTTCTGAGTGGAATTTATATTTCTCTTTCAGCCTACAAGAATTATCCTTTAATTTTCAGTAAGAAAAAGCGTTATCCATAGGACATTAGCCTCAAATTTGTTAAATATTTAATGTAAAGAAAAATGCGTGACCAAGCGTACGAGCGTACCGTCAGATCTGGGGCGCCAGCGTCATTGTGATGACGGATGTTATGATCATTTTATTGTAAATCATTTTATATTAGATTTTTACGGAAATCCGTGGAAAATATTGATAATTTGTCTTCTTGGTAGATTTTGATTTTTCTTGGTTAAGAAATCATCTTTCCGATTCAAAATTCAATTAAATATATGGTTGAATATTGAACTCTTGTGTTGAAAATTTATTTTTTCTTTTAAAGATCCATCATTTTAGTTGAAAACTCATTTTTTTCGTTGAACATGTAACTATTTTGTTAATAATAAATCTCCTTTCTGTAAATTCAACCATTTTTTTCAAATTATCATCATTTTTTATCAAACTGAATTGTTTCTGTTTTCAAAAAAAAAACTTTCTTGGTATTGAAAAATAAAAGTTAGTTTCATTTTTCCTAAAGATCCATTATTTTACTTAAAAATTCAACTGTTTTTGATTGCAAATAAACTTTTTTCTTCAAAATTCAAATGTTTTGTAAGAAACTCGTTTTTTCAAACTTGAATATTCGGTACTAAATTAACTCTTTTGTTAAGAATCATATTTTAGAGTTGAAAATCAAACATTTTCGGAGTAACCAATTCATTCAGTTAAAAATTAGTATTAGAGTTCCGTCAAAAATTGTATTGATAATAGATTTCGCATCTTGAAACTTTCAAAGTGAAAGTTTCCGAATTAAAGTTTCAACGGGGAATTGCTAAACAGCACTCATCGACACATGTCTGACATGCAATGTAAACTGATATGTTTGCAGATCACTTAATGGTTTTCGGATTATGTCCAAAATTATCATAATGTTCTCTGGTACTAGTGGAACACAGAAAAAAGTGGATGTTTGAAAGTACAAAGATTCGGTATTGTTTGGAGTTGCAACAAGAATAAGCTACTGCAAAATAAGAATGCAGCTATGTTCATGTTACAGTTTCCTCTTTAAAGTATTCTTATGCTGAGGAAAATAAAGTCTTATTTCGAGAACATAAGAAACGAGCTGCAATAAAAAGGGTCCCACTGTTTTTTTGTGAAAGTAGGCCCATCTGGTGGATTATAATCCATCAGCTGGGCCTGCATAACACTGGCTCGCTTAGACTGTGACAAGTGTCATGCATAGGCCAAAGTGGTACATTACTTTCCACTAGGACTCAAGGACATCATGATAATTTTGGATGATACAATCCGAAAAACCACAAAGCCATCGTCAAGCATTTTATTTAACATAATCAGTTTGACTAGGAACATGTTTTGTTTTTGTGTTAAGACGGAGGGTGACAAAATGTTGAAATATAATAAATAATCTTACTGATTTTAGTCCGTTACACAACAAAATCCTAGATTCTTATTCGGTATCCACACTGTTCGATATTTTGATACTTAATAACCCCCTTTATTTTTGATACGTCAGTGTATTACATCTGCGCACGAATATGCGCTGTTCAATGTTCAGTTGCGAGCAAGCAAGGCTTCGGATCACAGATCGTTTGTACTGATCATTCATTCTCATATTAATAAATTGTTTGTTGTACATTAGCTTTGATTATTGCAGTACCTTGCATTCTTCAGAACAAACACATTGACTTATACTTTTGCTATGGAGTCACTAATATTCTTATAATTTTCTTACATCAAGTTTCCCGAAAAAAATGGTCTTAACGAAGATTTCCGAATATAGAGTACGCGCGTGTATCAAGTATATCATGCTACACTGGAATATCGTATCTCCATTTACGAATACCTATAGAGCAGAGGTGTCCAGCGCGTGAGCAACGGTGTAAATAACTGTAACTCGTCCATTCCCTCTCTTACCACCTTGGATGCGTTCATACGGTGATTGCGATGTGGAAAGGGGTCCCTTGGTGGCCGGGCTGTGTGTACAGTGTGCGCAAGTAGGCGTGGTCAGGCGTAGTCAGACGAAGCCCGTGGCAGACCAAGGAGAGAATTCTCGATGAAAAGCTCGGAGAAGGGGAAGAAAGGAGAAGCGCGCAAACCTTGCGTTGGACACCCCTGCCATAGAGATACAACACTACCAAAGTAGATAATTGGGCAGCCATAAATCCTATGCGACACTATTGGTCCCTACGCAAACTATTTACTATTGCCGCAAACAGCGTATATAAATGAATTGGAATACAAGCAGAAACATCACAAAAACATGATGTTAAACTTTACAGACGTCCTTTTAAGAAGTAACTCTGAAGGTAAGTTGCTTCGATCCATGTAATATCTCTGACTTGATGATGGTTTGCCTCAAATATGGAATTCGTACTTCAACATCGAGAATTGCAGAGTTCTCTGCGTCAGTGATTCTGACTCCAAAATGAATGGAAACTTTGCACAAGTTCCCGTAATGAGCCAAAGTTTGAAAATGTTTATTTTTGTACGGATGACTTGATTCACGCCAAGAATTTTTGAATAAATTTCTACTTTCACATCAAAATATACTACTAAAACGACTATGTGTTTACGTATCTGACTCGTTCCTGTCTTGCACGAACAATTCATATATTCTATATTCACAGTTTCTTTGCAATCGCCATCACAAAATCTAATTAATAATTTCCCTGTTATTGTGAGGCGTTCTGGAGTTAATTGCGTGAAATAATAATACCAGAAATCAAAATATTTTACCGTTCGATTATATTTTTTGACGCAGATGTAGCAAAAAGTTCAAGAATGCTATTTTCTAAACTTGAAAACAGCATTTCTATCGTAAACAAAACGTTTGGCGCGGCCATATTTGTCATGCGCCGCAGCGCCCCTTTTGACGCGGTGGATATTTTGTTGCCCAATAATTGATACTTTGTTTTTCCGGAAATCTTTGTTGAGACAGTTCCCTTTGGGAACGTCGAATATGATGGCGAATCAACGAATCAACAGGTCACAAAGGAAAGTTCGACATGTGACTTTTAGGGAAGTATATTCTGGAAATGTGAGTATCATGATCTAATATATCCCGACGTTCTATGTTTTTACCCAAATATCCACTGATTCTCTATGAGTTCAATAATTTCAGAGTTCCTTTCTCAACACTTTTTACAACTGTCATGTCATTTTTTATATGTTATGTCAAAGTTGAATAAATTAGGCATTTTTCATTATTAGATTCATTATTAAGGATAATAGTGATGTTACCTTTATCTTTACGAATCATAAACAATTGTTTTTTTGGTTTAAAAAAAACAGTTTTCTCTTTTCACAGCGCCGAATTTGCAGCGTGGAGCACTGAATAACTGGCTATGCTATTATAAACACTGTAAATACGTCGAACTTGAAAAATACGCTGAATTCAATTTAGTTTTAGGATGCAACATTTCTGACACACGGAAACGAATCAAGGCACAATGGAAATTCTCATTGTTGAAAATGAGATGCAACAAACTTCACTCCAGTGGTTTTTCTGTAATTTAATAGAATGGTTTTGGGAAACCAAATTACATTTTTGAATGTAAAATAAATAAGTTTTTAATACATTGAAGAGATCACTTTGAAATTTCGTATAAATGACTTGCACCGACTCAATACCTCTTTTCAGTTCAGTTTATGGCATGAAATTATGAGATACGAAAGTTTATGTTCTGACAAACTTGTTTGAGAAGAATAGCTCTGATTTTGTTCGACCCGTTTCAGGTGTAAAGAAGCAAACATAATATAAGAAGCATAAACCAAAATCTCAAAAAAGATATGGTCGTATCAATTACTTCAGTATAATTACCATATCTAAAATACAATTTTGGATCACACATTTCATATTATGTTCGCAGCTTGTTTGCTGTGATAGGTCTTCTTACAAAGTCAAATTCCCATGTAGATCAAGTTCATTTATAGGATCTATATTGATTTTTGGACAAAACAATAAACATAGGGGAAAATTGGGCTAACCCGAGGCGCCCTTTGAAATTAAGTTTCTTGGTCTTGCATGAATAATACGTCTTTGCCCGTGTTATTTGTTTGATTCAAAGAAAATTGTCCTCGCTAAGTTGGAAAAAGGACAGTTGAGAGAAAAGGGTGATTAAATATAAGAGAAGGAAAGGATTTCTAAAAGGGTTGTGCGACGGAGAAAAAGGTTATACAGATTCAAATTTTGCAAAAAGGTCATCTTCCACAATGTTGTCGATGAAAAAGTCGATGAGTCACATGAGAAAGGTACACAGACACAGGTACAAGATGCAATGCGGTGGGCCTAGAAGACGAATCCTTTACTCGGGGATAAAACAAACCGGGCATCGATTGCAAATTTCAATTCGCAATTTCATAAAACCAAAACCGAATAGGGCTCTTTCTTGCAGTTTATATTTCACTAGATTTCTATTTGTTTCCTATGCGAAGTAATAAGAAAAAAATATAAATCAAGTTACTTCTGAATTTCAAGATGGAACCCTGTTGTTCTAGGGTCATGATTTGCAATCTCCAATTATATCGTTAATTAATAATCATACCGTCGTCTCCTACTGCTACCTACGACTCAGTATAAGAAACTTATCCTAACCATTTTTATACCATAAGAGAACGCAACGCTTTCAAATCTCCAATCCAAAGTCTAGAAAATCTAGTTATAGATCTGGAATCTATAGTTGAAAATACATAACTTTCTAGTTTGATTTCATCGCAAAGAAACAAAAGATAAAATTTGCATCAATTTCGGGTGAAAGATTATCTGCAACAAAAATTAGGCTTGTTGGTTTAACTTTGAAACAAAGATAATTTCTTATTCTTAACCTTGCCTTGGTAATCTTTTGCCTCATTTATTTAGTAAGAACGTTTGAAATTTTAACCCACTATTATTTTTTGCGACTTGTGTATAGATCAAACAATATTAGCAGCCTTAGAAAAATTAATTCAGCGCCAATTCGCTCACTACCGTTCCAAAAATCATCTGCAACACATTTTATCTTTTGTTTTTTCCTGTGAACAATACTATGTTTTGGTCTTAAATAAAAGCTCAACATCAGGCCCTTCAACGACATATGATAAAGTTTTCCTCGAACTATACCATTAAACTAGATTCTAGAAGATCTGGATCTAGAATTCAGAGTTGAAAATATCTATATCATCCAATTTCATTTGATATCTTCTTTTATGGATAATTTGGAGGCGTTGTCGGCGATACGTGAGAAAGATTAGCTTGCTTGGTTGGTGATGATTAAAAGATAAATAGTTGAAGTAGCTTTACACCACTGATCGTTCAAAGTGTTTTGAAAGAAAAAATTGAGCTGAATTTACTTAAACTGTCTATGTTGAGTAGATTGTAGAGGTCAAAGTTATTATTTTATTAATCTGAAGCAGAAGATTGCTATGAGCTCGCCATGCGATTAGAGATTAGTGATTAGCAGAAAAGAACTTAACGTCGAAGCGACAAGAGCTGTAAAGCTCTCCAAAAAAATCTTGCAATCAGGTTTCGAGGAGAATTTCCTTTTTGGAGCCACTTACCTCCTCGCATAGCGCCAGCATACGCCTCGTGCTCTCCAATGACTGAAATTGAAAAACAAAATAATTAGAGAAAATTAGAAGAATTAAGATTTACTCAGCCTCACAGAACTAAAAATTCCCTGCGACTTCAAATTCAGGGACTTGATTCTGATTACTTAACAGGAAAAACTAAGAGTCTGAGAGAGTAGTCTTTACCTAAGGTGTCCAGTAAATAGTCAGTATTGAATTCAAGGACATTTCAAGGACATTTTCAGAAAATTTACAGGCCATTTCTAGGTTGTTTCAGGACACCAGGTTTAGAGTGGTGTATTCGCGCGCGAAATACGAAAGAATATTTATTGCAACAAACGTATCTATTTCACCAGAATCGTTTCGAAAAAAAATATCATTACGCACGAATGTATACACATAATTTTCAGCAGATCTGAGGTACATTTTTTGGGTTAGTTACTGATAATATTTTGAAATAATATCGGATTCGATAGAATATGGAAAATTCAAGGACATTTCGTGAAATTCAAGCACATTCAAGGACTTTTTAAGGACAGACAAAATTCAGGGACATTTTAAGGACTTTAAGGACTTCAAGGACCTCTGGACACCATGTTACTTGAATTTCGGCAATAAAATATGAACTCTGTTTTTCTGTGATAGCTCATGCTCAATTGTACTATTACATGAATATTTTATAAAAAAACCGTGTTCATTTCCATAATACTTCACTAACTTGAATTTGGTACAAGCATTATTACAGAATTAATTTTTGAACGTGATTCATAAGGTGTTAAAACCGCTTACATATATTCGGGTGAAATAATCTTATTTGGATCAAATGTTTCCATATTTCATTAACTGTCAGTAGTTGTATATATTTTTCCTCTGTCTATGACTTACAATTTAACAACTCTTTTAACAATATATTTCACCTTAACATTTCTAGCTATGCTGAAATGTCAATTTTCGGAACTTTACAAATTTTTCCTTTCTAATAAGATCACCATACGTATGTTGAACAATATCTTAATTAGAAGAGAGCAATGATCATTCCCGGAATATCAACAATCGAAATACATAATTAATTGCGAAAAATTGATCAGTTCAGTTGTCTATGTTTTTTTTTTTTTTTTGTAGAGAAGGTAATAATGCATCTACGCACAGAGTGTAGAACTCGATTTCAGCTTTCTCTTCCTCTTGCACCTACATCGATGAGAGGATCGCTTTCTAGGTTTTTGAGAAGCTTGGCTTCCTCTTCCACATGCGCTTCCTTCTTGACTATATGCCCTTTAACAAACTGACCTTATTGGCATGCACATACTTATCTGTTTTATTTAGCAGTCCGTCCTCCTGGATCCCACGAGTAGTTGAAAAAATATACGTCTGACCCTTTGCAGGTCTCACATGCAGGTATAAGGTCTCAATTCTCATTACTATAATTTTAGAAGACGCACAGTGGTTCAAGATCCCAAAAAGCTGACCAAAACCTAATAAATTCGAAGTTTACTGGCTGAGATAGATGTTCATTTACACTTCTTTAGAGGGTGTTGGAGCCTTGTTTTGTAGAAGGGCATGTCACTTCATTCAAAACTGTCCTTGAGGCGGGCAGTTAAACTTGAATCTTCGCCGAATGCGCGCCCATCAGTTTGTTTCTCGAGTTTCGAACGTTCTACGATAAATGTTTTTATTCTGTGAGTACGTGCCCGAAACAGATAAGGTGACATAGAGGATATTTCTGAAGATACTCCAAATCGCTGCTTGCTTCCGTAGTAAATTCTTTTTTTTCCTGCGAGTGCGCGCGCCGGAATTTTCGTTTTGATCGCCAAAAAGTATCAACTTTTCGATTCCTCCAACAAAAGCTGCCCCGAGCTGCCCCCGTAGAAATAAATGCGCTTTTGCTACAACCGCGTGGGAGTGTTCACCCGCGCTATAGCCCACTAATACATGATTCTCTACGCACCACATGCCATGCCAGAAAGATACTCATTCAAAATGAAAGTAATTTATTCAGTGACATTCGAATACGTAACAGTAATAAATGTAACGAAACAATTGTAAAAGAAAACCGACTTCAGAATAAAAACTTCGGATTTTTGGCGTGAAAAGTCTATGAACTGGGAAATAAGACAATAAATTTTTACTCCGTTATTGACAGGATTCAAGACGCGGGTCGGAAAATGAAAATTTTTCCAAATTTTCGAATATGTGGAATCCTTTAAGGACCTGAATCTTGAAGATGAAATCACAACTTTAGGGACGAAGTTTCTCGGTATAACAGCTGATTCTTTTACTATTTATCAACCCTCGCGAGAGGCTTCGAGAAACGTTGAATTTTCAATATCATTTTTGAAATCAGCGACCCAAAAAACCCCTTCGCACTAATTTTCGTGGGAACAATAGAAAATTTTGGACAAATGTCCGCCATTTTGGGTCCACCATTTTCAATCTTGAATTTTTAATATCATTTTTGAAATAAGCGACCAAAAAACTCCTTTGTACTTATTTTCGTGAAAACAATAGAAAATTTTGGGGAAATGTAAGCCATTTTCGGTCCGCCATTTTTAATATCATTTTTGAAATCAGTGACCCGTAAAACCGCGATATAAGCACTCGAGAAGTCATAAATATTACCTTTTTGAAATTTGGCTATGAATTTGGGATCTTGAACCACTGTGAGGCGACCTGATATCTTGGAGACATATCCTTCAAGACTATATCTGGACCATTGTACGCGACGACTTTTAATCAGTTTCCCTGATATTCACTCCTGTTTATAAGTAAATATAATATTTCGGGTCTTGTACCTCGAACTTCGATTGGCAAAACTTTTCTAAAATCTCTGCTCAAAAGTATAGTTTTTTTCCACCGAATGCTATATTAGATTTCATTACTTAGAGTTCTATCCGTTATTTCTAATGTATAGTAGCCATTGGTGCTTTATACCAAATAAATATGTTTATATAATTTTTCTTTACGAAATATTATTTCTTCCAAATATTCATCGAATCGAATAGTTTGCAGTTCATTATTCTCATTTGGTATGCCAATTAGGCCTGATACTAACTTGGATGTATTAGTCGCCACTTAAGATGTATGTTGATGATTACAATTCAGAGTGCTTCGAAACTGAAAGTGCACTAAGTGGGGTTCCAAACTTCATTTCCAAGGCCTCTATAGTATATTGTGTAACAATGTGAGAAGTGAAATGGCTTCTTGCACGTGTCACACACTATATTTTTTCAAAAAGTTCAAGAAAATGTCGATTTTCCGCGTCCGTGAAATGTGCGCGAAGTGCTAGATTTCTCTCTTGCAAGATTTTATTTTATTTTGAGGAGGTGTAAATACTTTGACACACTTAGTGTCAGGCTTGGCCTTATATACGGAAATACCCAGCAAAACCGACTCTCCTGCTTACCAACACATGCGTCGGAATCCCCTGTCGCGTCACTCTAACAACATGGGTGAGTACGCGGTTCCTCAAAATCCTCCTCTTCAAGCTGCTTGATTTTAGCTGTAGGTTCTTAAGTCCGCCTCCTGGGATTGGTCTCCTTAAACGCTGCGTATCTCGATATCCCCCAAAGATGGTCGGCCCAAAACTGGCACTCCTGGACGGCGTAGAGACAACACTGTGGCGTGCTGTTACATTCGACAGCTCTGTGTTCGTCCCTGCCTCATCTCCAGCATTTTATTGTTCTGTCGGGCACAGTACAGGTCGCCGCTAGATAGCTGTGGCCTTGGCAACGGCATATGCTTTTGAGCTTCTCCTGAATGCTTTTTTCGTTATGTTCATCTTGAAATCACTTGGCCTGATGTCACCGAACTGTTTCTTTAGGGCTTCCTCCACTTACCCATTTTTCGTCTATGGTGCTGGGTCTCCACCTCGCCGAAGACACTAGCTTGTGCAAGTTGTCTCCGTTTCCCGCAGCCTCAGAGGTCAGTCTTGCCCTTTCCCTTGGTCCCCCTCTTCTTCACCTCAACAAGGGCAAAGCCTTTCTTAAAACCACCTTCTGAGATTTGCCCCCTTGAGAGCCATGCATCCCGATGTTCCCGGAAGATGGTCACTACGGACCTTACTCTTGTTGATGGCGTGAGGGCAACATTGTGGCGTGCTGTTGCATTCGACAGCTCCATGTCCCTCTTCGTCGCGTCTTCAACAACTCATCGTTGTCTTGGGTCTACTGTGAGTCGCTGACAGATAACCGTATCCTTAGCAACAGCAGCCTTTTACCTTTTTCCTGATTTTGCAGGACACCTAACCTACCTTGAGGTATCCCGATCGGAGAAGCCTCGCGGCGGACTCCTTGCTCATCTCCGTACATAATTTCAGGCTTTCCCTAGATGCTTTCTTCGCAATTTTCACCTAAGAACCCTCTATCCTGGTATTACGGAAAAGTGTTTCTTCGGAGCTTTTCTGTACTTCCTCATCATTCGGGCGGAAAACTAGCTGGCGCACATTGTTTCCGTTTCTCACAGCCTGCCTGATTACAGAAGTCAGTTTTGTCCTTCCCTCTGCCTATCTCACAACCCCGATGAGGACGTCGCCGTTTCTGGTTTGCCTTTTATCCCTTATTTTGACACCAAGAGTGCCATCTTGAAACTAACTTCTTGTTTCTTGTTTTCTTGTCTGTTCTGTTCCAATCCACTTAAATATCTTTATTAAACAAACAGAATCATTTTGATGTAAGATTGGATGAAGATCGTCACACAAGGATAAGGTGTACAGCAAGAAGATTATTTCCAAAACAAATGAAAACCTTTCTAATCTTTAGTTTCAAAGGAAATTCTAATTATGACAAAAACATCTTTTTGACACCGAATGACAGTATTCTGAATGCATTTCCGCATTATTTCGCGTCTCAGCACGCACACTTTAGAGACGCTGAATGTCGCTATTTTCATGTATGTATTGCAAATTAGGTACCTATTCCTGAGAGACAAAAACACTATGAAATCGCTATAATTAATTGATGTTTAATCGTTTACCTCATCAGCTACTGTTTGGGATTTCATTTGTAACTCCTGCAATTCTGTCCGGGGCGGACCGGGCTCGGCCGGTGCCGCAGCTGCTGACGTTGGTGCCGGCATTGCTGCAAATTACTGGCCCTCTGCCTTTTGTCCTCTTCTTCAACGCCTAAAATCTGCCAAACGTTGTCTCTCTAGTCGCTCCTCTTTCAAGTGAACCCCGGTACTGCCTGATTCTTCTTAACTTCTGAAACAAACAAAAAGGAAACTAAAATAGAATTGCAGTTTACGGTTCACTTTCATCTAGTGGTGCATTCGAGTGAGCCGAAATAAGAAAACATCAAAATTAAACGTTCATCTCGCATTTCAAGAAGAAATATCGATCTTGTCTTATAAATAAAAAATCTTGAAAAAAAAGGATTGGCATGACGCTAATGTACGTTTAACCATACTATGGTTGTTGAAACCCATTTTTAGCTTTTTCAATTTTTTATCATGCGAGCTTTATAATTTTGTCACCTCACTCTTACTCCATGATGTTTAAGTTGAATCAAGACTCTCAAAAATGAAAATTCTTACAAACGGTCAACCAAGAAAGAAGTGTAGGTCCTTTTTTAAAAACAAGATTGCCTCGCTTGAATCTCATCTAATTTTATCTCTATTTCCCTGGAAAAAATCTACTGGAGCATAAGTTGAATTTTAAAATCCGCACTATTCTCTTAATTCTCTCGGGTGTTGCGCAATATTGAACAATGAACAGAAAAAGTCTATTGATTTGAACGTTCTAATATTAAAAATATGAATAATTCAAATAAAATATTAGAATAAATGTCCCAATTAATGCGAGTATCGTAATTACTTATATGGCTCGTCTAAATGGGCCGTAAATGAACTAGGGGAAAAGTGGGTATTGTGGCGCGCATAACATTGAATAATCGCTATAAAAGTAAATATAATCAGCAATGCAATGGCAAAAATATATGTAAAACATAGAGCAATATCTGAGCTTCGTTTTATTCATACGGTAAATTGGGTCTATAAAAATAAAAATACTTTATTATTAGGTCTCCTAAAAAATCCACGTGCGTCAACTTACCCTACCTGTCGGTTAATGTGGCGCGCACTATTAAGTTGGTCTTTATTCCAATTACAAATGATTTTATAAAAAAAAAAACAAGAATAGATTCTAGTGAAATAAGATATTTTTGCCAATTTGCAGTTGTTTCTTCTTCTAATTAGAGGATATGTTTTGGAAGTAATAAGCGTCCAAAACTACACATGAACATAAAATATTCAGTATTTCTACATTTAACCATCGAAATGGCCATCCGCGCCACATTACCCGCCCGCGTATAGTATTGAAATAAGAATCTTTCTTGCAGATGTTGACTTGCTTGACTTATTTGTGACACATGACATTCTCAGGCCAATCCACTAAATCAATATTAACAAAACTCTAATACGTTTGGAGAAGAATCCTAAAAGCCTCAATGATTTTTCCGATTCAGCTGAAAAATACGAATTTCTCAAGACAAAAAAAAAAGAATTTTTGATAAAATAATTGAATCCTCAACTAAAAAGATGAACTCCAAACAGAGAAGATGAACTTTCTACTCAAAAAGACGAATCTTTAACAAAATGAGTGGATTCTGTTTCAAAAAGCGAAATTTCCGGAAGAAAGTGAATTTTGCCTCCTTCTCATACACATCCCTTGCTCGAAATTCCCCATGTCAATTACACTTCCAAATCTTTCCATATCAATTCTGTATTTCCCGGTAGAACAGCGGGGCTGGAACCAAACGAGTTACACTTACCCCGGAAAGGATTTGGCTTAATGGTATAATAATAATAATAATAATAATAATATTGACTGAATTTTTAAACTAAGAGTCTTATTTTTATCGAAAATGAAGATGAATTCTCAAAGATGTAATAGTAATAGTTTACTATACATATTTTTTTTCTTGAGAAACGATAATGATATCGCAACGAAAAAAAATCAGGCATATTGGCAAAGAAAACATCCACCGCGGGCAAAGAGGCGCTGCTGTATCAAAACAAATATGGCTGCCTATGGGATTCGGTACGCATAATTATGATTAGCATTAGTCTCAACACGTTTATTTGAGTAAAGTACAATTTAAATGTGATTAAAATGTTTTCTAGAATATTTTTGTGGAAAAATTGATAATCTAAGTGTAGAAGGAACTCTGCTCTTCAAATCTGCATTATTCCAC
>WSXT02216313.1:0-17274 GCA_011762715.2 Neuroterus valhalla | reverse complement strand
AAAGAAGCACGCAAAGAGCAAATCAAAACAAATCGAATTGGAGGCGGCCGCGCACAAAGCGTGCGACGTTTCGTTTAATAGACAACTTATGTTAGTACATATTGAAACTCGAAACTAAAAAATAACATAAGCGCATGGGCGATATAAAAATTCCAGATATAATGAAAAATTCCCTGAGCATTCCAGGTTTTTTCCAGAATACACTTTTTACCTGAGTTTTCCAGGCATTCCGGGTTTTCCAGGTGCGTTGGACACCCTGCAAGTTGACTTATTGAAATTATAATATTTTGTAGTTTTGAATCATAAGAATGGACAAGTTAATCGACTGGAAACATGCCTACTCAATTCATAATCTATTGAATCCAAGAATAAATCGTTTTCACTTGTCAATAATGAATTACGACCAAAGCTGTAAAAATACATTTTCGAAAAGAAACTTAGAAATTTAGAAACGTGAATATAATATAGGTTCAAAAGAGTTCGAGAGATTTTCAAGATTTTACAGTTGCTCAGGCCGTTCTCCTTCAATTTTGTACAAAAAAAAAGAGGAAACTATTTTAAAACTTGAAATTCTCAAAATTAAAATTGGTTCCGTGATATATTGAAATTGTTCATCACACTAATGGCATTTTCCTCTCTGAGTTTACAAAAGAGAGTCGTAAATTCACTCGAAAAAATGCTTATTTCATTCATAATTCAATAAAACCGAGAGAAAGTCGTTTTGATTCTCGTTATTACTTTTAAATAATGAATTATCATTGAAGCTTTAAAGATACATTATTAAATAGAAGATCTGGAGTTCTCAAATGTGAAAATATGGTTCAAAAAGGTTCAAGGGATTTCAAAGATTTCACAGTTGCTCAGACCATTTTTCTTTTTTATATGAGAAAAGGAAACTGTATTGGAACCGGCGATTCTGTAAATGATTATTTATTTTCTAAAGTATTGAATTTGTTTGAAATATCGATTGTATTTGGCAATTCATCTTTATGAGAAGAGAGGTCGTGAATCCGCGGGGAAAAAATTTCTATTGGTTCAATAAATCCGAGAATAAATCGTGTGGATTTTCGTTATTACTTTTTATTATTAATTATAAGAAGAGCTACAAAAATACATTTCGAAATAGAAACTTAGAATTTCGTGTAAAGAAATATTCGACCTATTTCGAAATAGTAAAAACTCGAAAATATTCCAAAGATTTCCAGAGAGTTCAAGACAGTACAAGAAATTTAACCAAGATTTTCATTATTATTTAAAATAGATGACTTTTAGAGAAATTTTATGCAAATAAGAGACACTCAAAGGAAATCCTCAAAGTAGGAGACTTCTAGGGGTCAAGAATAAAAAGAATACTTTTTCGAAAACTACGGAATAGGCTGTTGAGCCTCTCATTTTGAATTAGGAGGCTTCAAAAATGCCGCACTAGTAGTCGCACGAAAAAGAATCTATCCGCTTCGCGGGCATATTTCCATTGCGCGCTTTCCTTGCAAGTTTGAGCGCGCATAGGGCGCGCATCGGTCGGATCTCGGGCTTCGCGCTCGATAATAGATGAACCTCGCGCTCCGCAATCGGTCTTTTTACTTCCCTACATTTGTAAAAAAAGCTTTTGAAACTCGAAAGCAGAATGTCGAATACTTTCATTTGATTATTGTAAATTCTTTTTCGTTAAAGCTTCTTCGGCTTTACCGAATACATTCGCATCCCGTGTCTCGTGCTGCGCACTCGATCAAAGATTGCCCAAAGCGGTAGAGAAGTTTCGTTGCTTCATTTAAAAAAAAATTTGTATACTATTTCTAGAAATTTAATTTTTAATGTTTTATTTTATTTTCAACGATTAGAACAAAAACTGTGCGTGCAATCGGAAAAGTCATAGCAAGTTTATAGATCCTTTTGGGGTGAATAACTTTTCTCTATCAATCTTCTGTCTTAGACTTCGTCATTTATTCAAAAATTTCATTATTTCCTTTTTATAATTATTTTTTCTGACTGAAATAAAAAGTAAATATCCTGTTGAAAAAAGATTGATAACACATTTGGAGTTATTTATCTAGTAAAGAACTTTTATCTATTTTTTTCCTTAGCTTGTGTCCTAAATTCGTAGATCTTTTTTGGTGCACATTTTTTATTCATTTATATTTTTCCGTACCTTGCATAGTTTTTTGATGAAATTCAAAAACTTGTAAAGATCATCTTGTAAAGCTCCCAAAAAAAAAAAAAAAAATTTTCCCCTATTTTTACATTCTCATCAGAGAAGGTATTATATTTGTGTAAAATTTGACCCCCCCCCCTCCCCTCCGTTTTTGTAAAATGTTCTGTAGTGAGTAAAAAGTGGAACGATGTATCCCCATAATGTTTTTTGATGAAAGCAAAATTGTCAAAGTTATGTCATTTTCAAAATTCGAAAATATAAACGAAAATTAAAATTTTTAGTCAAACAACGAAAGGTATGAAAAAAAACATATGCGTGAAAAAATATTTCTTTTTGGAAGCCCTACAAGATGGTCTTTACAACTTTTTGAATTTTCTCGAAAAATCAAATCTTGGTCGCACAAAAAATGATGAAAAATAGAAAGTTTCATTTTTTGGTCAAACTACGCAAGATATGGGAAAATATAAATGACAAAAATTGTGCACCAAAAAAAGATCTACAAATATTGTTAAATTTACTTTTCGATAGGACGAGTAGTTATTGCTTTATTAGAATAAAAACCACATTAAAAAGGTGAAAATTTAACTTTAGGACGATTATCCCAAGCTTAGGAAAAAACAAATAGACACAAGTTCTTTACCAGGAAAATATGTTCAAACGTGTTATCATTTTTTTTTAACAGAATATGTAGTTTTCATTTCAATCAGGGAAAATAGCTATAAAAATGGAATAATAAACTTTATGAAACAATGACGAAGGCTGAGACAGAAGATTGATAGAGGAAAGTTGTTCACCCGAAAAAGATCATTAAATTTGTTATAATTTTCCTGATTGGACGCTTAGTTTTTGTTTCAATTGTATAGAATAAAATAAAACATCAAACAATAAATTTTTATAAAAAGTACACAAAATATGAAAAAAATTGGTCAACAAGACTTCTCCACCGTTTCGGACAAATTTTGATCGAGTGCGCAGCACGAGACATGATATGAGAATATATTCGTTGAAGCCGGAGTAGCTTTAACAAAAGAGAAATTATAATCATCGGATTAACTAGTTGACATTTCGCTACCGAGTTTCAAAACCTCTGTCTACAAATGAAGGGAAGTACAAAGGCGGAGCGCGAAGTGAGTTCACCACCAAGCGCAAAGAGTGAGACCTGACAGACGCGCGCCCTGGGCGCGCTAAAACCTGCAAGTGAAGCGAACCGCGCGTGAAGCGCACGATGAGAATGTGCCCGCGCCGCGGGCAGATTTTTTTCACATCTTGCGTTGTTTGGCTAAAATTTCTCATTTTTGTTTATATCTTAGAATTCTGAAAAGGCCATACGTCTGACAATTTTTTTTGCATGAAAAAAAACCATAGGAATAGATTGTTTCACTTATTACTTACTACAGAAAGCCGTACTAACAACTTTTGAGTCTTGAGAAGATGGTCTCAAAATTTTTCAAAATTCCCTAACTTTTTGAATTTTTGTCCAAAATAGCTGGCTAATGAACTTGACCTTCAGTTTCTGACACTGAAAGAATGTACCGAAGATCAATCAAATAGATTAGTTTTTTCAAAAGTTATCGTGCTGACACACATACAGAGAGACACATACGTAAAAACCTGTTTTTCGGGTTCAGGAGGTCTCAAAACAAGGACATTTGATGAAAAGGGGGAGAGGGTGGGAGGTCAAATTTCGCACAAATTTAATACCTCCTCTGATAAGAATGTAAAAAAAATGTCTTATAAAATTTCGAAACAAGTTGCATCAAATTTTTGAAGATATCAAAAAAAAAAAAAAAAAATAGTACACTGAAATATTCATATGAATTTATTTAACTATTTAAGTGCCTAATCGTTTCACATACCAGAACGCATATTCCCAAAAAAGTTGCACAATCCGAGGCCAGTTGCTATTAAGTAAGATTTTAGTGGATATATCTGTCTCTCGATAGTGAAAATCATATTTCTCAAGAGTTTACAACGGGAAATGAAAGATTTGGTAATGACGTTGGAAAGTCATTGAATTTTCAAGAAAAATACTGGATTTTTTATTATTGCAGGTACTGCAGTTTTGATAATTATTTCAGTACATGAAGGCGAGTTTTGTATTAAAAAATTTATGTGGTTTGATTTTTTTATCAAAATTATTTGAAAGTCCTTCCAAATCCTTTCATGAATTTCTTTGCGAATTTCTAAAAATGTATACAAATGTATCTAAGAGTTTTTACAATTACACGCTGCACAAAATATTTGAAAAAAGCCTTTAATTGCCTGAATTTGTCTCATTACTACGTCGATCAGCATCACCTGGAGCATCAGAAAACTGAACTTAAACGAAATTTGACCGTAGCAAGCGATATAAAAATCTGCCCGCTGCGCGGGCACATTCTCATGACGCGCTACACGAGCGGCTCGCTTCGCCCGCCAGTTTGAGCGCGCCTGGGATGCGCGTCTTTTGGATCTCGCGCTTCGCTCTCCGCTACTTTCGTGCCTAATTTAGTTTACAGTGTAATAAATGCACAGAGTTGCAAATATTGCAAAACTTTTGAAAACCTCTACATTCATGAAGCTTATTGAATTTGTTTTGATTTTTGATGAAAGAAAGTTCTAAATCAGTTTACTCATTATTACAATACTCGCCCCTGATATTCACATCTTGCACAGTTTGTTTAGAAAATTGAATTTTTCACTGTTAGAAAAACCTTATCAAGATTAAAACAAAAAATTTACGTCTTATTGAAATATCATTCATATAAAACTTTAAGACCTTTTTAAGTTGAATAATTTTTCTATTTAATATCTCTCCTAGTCTCTTATTGTTTGTCTGAGATAAGTGGTATTTTATTATTTCTCTGAATGCGTTATCGTGATGAAAACTAAAACTATACGTCTTATCGCTAAATAGTCAACTGTATATTCGCAGATTTTTTCGAGGTGAGCATTTTTTATCTCCTACATTATTTTCCTTCGAATAACCCTAAAAATTTTATCAGTTTATGGTTCTTAGCAAAAAGATGTTCATATATTGGAAAGAATAATATACAATTACCGAGTATGTATGAACTATGTTTAATTTTTTACGCCCAAATTATCGTTCACCGTTTTCGAGAAATTGTGAAATTTAGAAAATCTTACCACTCTTGAAACAATTATTTACAAACAAGTACAGCGTTCTACGAGATAACGTCCCTAGGCAATAAAAACTGGTGTCCACATTTTGTATGAGTAGATTTTTTGTTTCATTTACAAAATAGTATTATTTATATCACTCATTTCTAATATTATAAAATGTAGCTTCTGCAGATCGCAAATTCCATTATTTCTTATAACAACCTGCTAAAACTTATGAATAAACAAAACTCCGTTGTAAGGTTGTATATTCTCTTCTCTGTTTTAGAAAATTTTATTCAGGCCATGCTTGGATTATCGCTCACCTATTCGAGAAATTTTTAAATCTAGGAAATCTCAATAATCTTGGAAAAGTTACCCAAAGGAAACTAAAGCTTTCTAAGAGGGTAACATTTTCATATAATACAAAACAGCGCCTTCATTTTGGATTAGTAGATTTTTCTATTTAATCTAGAAAATAGTATTATTTATATCACTCATTCACAAAATTCATAAAATGTAGCTTTTGCAGATCGCAAAATCCATCATTCCCCAGAGCAAACTACAGAAAATTGAAAATTACTCATAATTCTCCTATTCTACTGTAGAAAATTTGTTCACAATAAAGAATCGAGTAAAGAATTTCCACCTTTCCACAAACATAATAGGAAACTATATCTAATTATTCAAGAAAATTTATGTTTGTATAAATTGTATGCAATGATGTAGTTATTCGTGAGTCTTGGAAAAAATGCATAATTTCCTACAAAAACTACATAATATATTAGGATTGTGTTTTGTTATTATGGAATTCCATAATTTTTCTCAGAAAATTGTTTATTTTTATAAGAAATCATAAAACATCAAGATTATTCATAAAAAGTCTTGAATCCCATACAAATATATAGTTCATATAACTGGAATACTTCTTCCCCATTCTATTTAATCTGAGAATATTGTTCCAACTACGATTCGAAAAAAATTATTTTGATTCTCTTTTTCTGTTCCAATATGAATAAACTAACATTTCATCATTATTTTAACATCATTTTTAGCAAACTTACTGGATTTTTGAAATACTTGACCTAGAATTTTTTTTTCAAATGGAACTGAAAACCTGAAAAAGTCATGGAATTTTGAAACCGGAATTCTGTAGCAACCTTCTTAGTCATTAAATCAACTTTCAGATAATTGAATTCCTTTTTTCCAAAATTCCGACTCATGCAGTCGGACAAGGTCTGGAGATTGAAAAACATACAGTTCTTGAAGATAACCCCGAAACTTTTCACATCCTGAAAGCATATTCATGACTCACACAAATGCGAGGGTGTGTAAGTTTCGACCCGAATAATACCTGTAAACCAGCTCTGACGACAGGCTTGGCGAAATTAGTTAGCTGTGTGTATCTTTTTAACGACTCTCATCGGACACGAGTCTTAAAACAACTACTTTTCATACCTGCAACGAAAGCCGTAACGTGGTGAAAGTCCAGACAATCACCTCAGCACCCTCCATTTGCAATTTTGAACAAGTATTCCAAGATTTCGCAAACCCAATGCATATGCAATTTAAAAGCTTGCGATGGGAATTGTCCTTCGCACCAGTACTGATCTCACGCTGCACGTTAAGCTCTCTCCCCCTCTCTCTCTCTCTCTCTCTCTCTCTGTAACTCATTCAATCATCTCATATGGTTTAGCGAATAATTCCAAGCAATAGGGAAAGTGCCAAAAGCTTTTGCAGAAAACCGCCTGTGCTATCAGAAGAAAGGTACTTTATATTTTATTCGAGTCATGTTCTTGACTCGCAAATAGAATGTCCGATGTTTCTATTAACGTTCGAAGCCGAAAGATTGAACTTCTTTATTTGTTTTATTCATAAAATAAAAAGTAATCGAGCAATCTTAATGGCATCAATTCATGAGTTATGGACAATTAAATTACGAATAAAATCAGCGCTTGATGAACCTAATCGGGTAATTAGAGGCCAAGAAAATGAAGAAAAACCAGGAAATTTAAGGCTTGTTCGGCAATTGAATCGATGGAAAGCAGAACCGAGCGAGCGCACGGCCTAGTATAGAAAAGGGAGAGAGAGGATGCTGCTACGAAACGGAAGAGGCGAACGGCGCTTTTTAATACGTTTTTCAAAACTAAACTCGCAATATCTTCGAAACCACAGAAGATTTTTCAATGAAATTTCGACACAAAACTCTTTAGGCTTTAGCCATCCCGTCAAAATTAACAAATAATTTTTTTGGACCCATAATTAATTATAAACGAAACATTCACAATTTTGTTTATTTATTGATGTGATTGTTATAATAATCGATCGATTATTATCTACATATCTAAAAAACTCCTTCATTGACTTTAAAAAATGGTCAATTTCACAAATTAAACAAATTGGGAATTTCAAGGCCAATTTTCGACGAAATTGTGAATGTTTCTTTTACAAATAATTACATGTTTAAAAAGATTATTTGTTAATTTTGGCGGCATCGCTAAAGCCTGAAAAGTTTTGTGTACAAATTTCATTGAAAAATCTTTTGTAGTTTCGAAGATATCGCGAGTTTAGTTTTGGAAAACGCATTGAAAATATTCGATACCGGCGTTCGCCTCTTCCGTTTCGTAGCAGCATCCCCTCCCTTTCCTACTAGGCCGTGCGCTCGCTCGGTTCTGCTTTCCATCGATTCAATTCAATATCTTTGTTAATTTTGAATTTCTATGACTGAGTTTTGGTCAGAAGGTAGCGATTTTCATGCTCAACGAAGCAGTTCAACTTATAACCAAATAGTTCAACTTATATAAAGAAAAAATTCCTGCCAAGGAGACTAATTTTCTCACAAAAAAAATACGGGTTTTCAAGAAAATACATCAATTTGCAAGATAATTGTTGTAATCTCAAACCAATAAGATGAATCATCTAAAGAAAATCAAAATTATCAACCAAAATATATAATTTTCCAACAAAAGACCTAATTTCCGACAATGAATATAAATTTTGTACAAAAATGTGGAATTCGCAACTCAAAAACATGATTCTTATATAGCTAACAATATGGATTCTTTGTACTTAACTTATAATTGGTTTTTATGTGTATACTTTTCAATCCTCCAGCGCTTATACAATTCATAAAACCTTTACATTGAAAAACTGAAAGGACACAATGACATAGTTTTAATATAATATTCAAATGAAACATTTTTGGAAAATATTCGACGTTTCAGTAATGAAATTAAATATGACTCGGGGTCCCAAGAATTTTCAACCCAGCACTAGTCGCTTCTCACAAGCGGTAAGAATTTTTTCTGGAAATATATAAGGACCATTTCGACCGATACCTTCAGCGTGCAATGTACTTCGATAGGGGATCGCATTATATCGACGCCTTCTAGCAATAGAGTACTATCTCAGCGGACAGAGCAATAAAGTCCTATCTCAATGACAATTCAAAACGAAACTATCTTCGCGGCCAATTTAAGAAAGTAATATCTCGTCCGTCAAACTTATACTTTCAAGTTATACTCGTGGAAATTTTTTGGAATTTTTTGGAATAGTTTTGGTGAAAACTAATCTTTTTTTGGTGAAAAATCAGATTCCTGGGTTGGCAAGTCGACTTTTTTGTATATAAATCATCTTCATGAGGAAAAACTGAAACTCTTTGGTTGATTATTCATCTTTTTCGGTCAAAATTTTAATCGTGAGTCTCAAAATTTAAGAATTTAGTCAAAAACTTATCCCTTTTAGATGAAAATCGAACCACCTCTTCAGAATTTTTGCATGTATTCAAAATCCCACTTTTTTAGTCGAGAACTCCACAACTTGGTTGAAAGTTAGTACTTTTTTTCTTGAGAATAAATATTCTCGGGTTCGAAATTCTACTGTTTTTTATGAAGTTAGTATTTTTGACTACAAAATTCAACAATTCGGTTAACTTTTTTTTCTACTTGACTGAAAAATCTTTTTTCGTAGAAAATTTAAATTTTCGGAGTGAAAATTGAACTGTTTCTTAGAAAATTCGTCTTTTTGGCTTCAAAATTGAACAGTGAAGTTGAACTTTCTCTTTCATGAGCAGATGAACAAATTTTGGAGTAGAAACTCATCTTTCTTGAGATTTTTTCTCTTTTCATTTGAAAATTGATTTCTTTTAGTGGAATTTTGATCTTTTCTCTTTGAATCGCAACATTTGGTAAAAATGATTCTATCTTGGTTGAGGTCACCTATTTTGTCACCTATTTTATTGTTGGACTTGAAGATTCAATTCAAATTAATTTGATAATAAATTCCGATATTTTTCTGAACATTCCTCTCCAATCTAAAAATGTAATTTTTCAATTTTTTGATAACAATTGAACATTTGAATTTGAAAATTGAAGTTCTTTGTAGCGAATTCGTCCTGTGACTCGAAAATGCAATTGTTTAGTTAAAAATTATTCTGGTTTCGTTCAAGACCTAACTGTTTTGTTAGAAATACGTGTTGTTTGGTTGATTCGAACATTCCTTTTTTAAATTAAAATCTGGTTAGAATATCAAAAAATTCAACTATTTGTTCGAAAATCATAATATATTGTCCAATATTATAATTATCTTTAGTTTAAATATAAATTCTTTGATCAAAAATGCATCTTCATCACCAAGGAAGTGCAACTGCTTAGTGGAGGATTAAACTTTTTTGGTCGAAAATGTACTAATTTGGATAAAAATTGCAAAATTTTGGCAAAAACTTATCCTTTTTATTTGAAAATCGAACTATTTGAAAAAAGATGCATCGTTTTAGGTTCAAAAGTCGACTATTTCATGTGAAAATCCAACATCTTGGTTTGTAATTATAATTTTTCCTGTTTCGGAGAAAATTCGCCTTTTTGGTTCCAAAATTGAACATTTTTTGTTCAAAGTCCAAATCTTCGGGCTAAAAATTGAACTGTTATGTCGAAAAATTGTTCTTTGGCTTGCTAAATCAACGGTTGAGTTGAAATTTGCTTTATTCTGGAACAAAAGTACAAGTTTCGTAAAGCCAAAACTCACTTCAAGGTCTTCCCAATGACTTCTGTCGAATTGTTTATTGTAGGGTGGCAATAAGCCATAAACTATTCGAAAAAAAAAATTCTACGAGTATAACCTGAAATTATCAGTTTGACGGGCGAGATAGTTCTTTATTGCACTGACCGATGAGATAGTACTTTCTTGCTCTGGCCGCCAAGATAGTACTTTCTTGCTCTGGCCACCGAGATAGTACTTTCTTGAATTGGCTCCGAAGATAGTATCGCTTTGAATTTTCATTGAGATAGGATTTTATTGCTCTGTCCGCTGAGATAGAACTCTATTGCTAGGAGGCGTCGATACGTAGTAGTGTTAAGTTAGGTTATAGAACTAGGTTTGTGTGAGTTAAGTAAATGCAGAATGCGTTTCTCGTGTCATGCCAGTGTGCCCTTGTAATGTAAACAAAAGACTACAAATCTGGCGTCTA
Organism: Neuroterus valhalla; assembly: GCA_011762715.2. NCBI lineage: Eukaryota > Metazoa > Arthropoda > Insecta > Hymenoptera > Cynipidae > Neuroterus > Neuroterus valhalla. The sequence goes on along the minus strand of WSXT02216313.1, from coordinate 6,562 downwards.
CTTAGCAACATGACTTTTTTTATCGTACTCCAGAACCCATCAAATTTTCCCTTCAAGATCTTGTGAATATTGAAAGGAAGAGGCTTCCAATTTTTATAATATTTTGGTACCCGTCCAGGATATCCAGACTAAGTTCTACACTTTTTATAGGAACATTTTTTCTGTCTAGATTTTTTATAGTCTGGACTGGCCTTGATTTCACTTTTGGTAGATGTCACTTCTTGTTTCGGTAATTAATTAACGATTGAACACTAATAAATAATATGCGAACATGTCTGAAATACCGAGAAACGAACCTGGGTATAAAGACGGCGGTTTCATCACAGATTTATCAGCCAAGATCTATCAGCCAAGATCGGCGCCAGTGTCTGCTGTACTCTAACAGATCTAATGGCTCTTGACTCTGATCAAACTTCTTCGAAAGAAAATTGCAAGATTTATGAGACAGAGGCCGCATCTTTGTGAGAAAAGTACTAGTGCCAGTGAACGCCATAGACACTTCGCCAATCTCGTACGATAGGTGGAAATGACATCATCGACAATATCGACGTATACACCTAGCACGTAATCGTTAAGCGCAGGCATATCAGCTGTGTCGTATCTTATTTCCGTTTTATTTCTCTCCACTATAAGAGAAAGGGACGCCAAGATGGCTCAACATTCAAAGAGGGATAAAAAGAGATAGAGAAACTTGGGGCAAGAGACAACACAGGCAACGAGAAAAGAGAAGGAGAGAACAAGTCGTGCGCCGAGTGTGTGGGTCGCGTGTCAGTAAAAGCAAGCTTATGGTTGGTATAAGCTATAAGCAGCCAAGCATGAGATGACGAAGAGCCTTGCAGCGCGAGCCTTTGATCGCTCTGCTACTGGTATCTGCTTGATTCTGCGATTATCACTGATCACTGATCACTGATCACTGATCAGAGCCCCGCAACCATGCTACAAAGTGGTCCCAGCCACTAAGACACATTTCGGGACATGTAACTTTCAGTTCATTCAAACTGGAGGAGAGACCAGGGTGGCGATTCGGTGGACGATTTCAAATTCCCGGTTCTTTACGGTCAAGTTTTTCAATTTTCCAGGTGAACTAGAATTAACACATTGATATTTGTCGCAACACGCTAGCATTTATTTTTATTCATGATGTTCTTTCTTAACATCCTCCAACACAACAGATCAAACATTGCGAAATAAATCAATTTTGAAAAAAATAGTCAAATTTACGTAAAAAAATATAATTTTTTACGTAAATTGGAATAGGTAAACTCATAATTGAGAAAAATGAATTCACGAAAACAAAAAAAAAAGTAAATTATATTACAAGGGCAGAAAGTTTGAATCCCTGCACTGCGTGATATGATGCCCTCGGCTTCGCCTCGGGCATCATATCTCGCAGTTCAGGGCTTTCAAACTTCTGCCCACGTGGTGTATACTGTTTTTCTTCATACCCGGTCTAAAGTACGGCGAAGAATAATATTTTTATAAACAATATATGTACATTTTAGCATGGATTGACGCCTGCCCTGACATTTGCAGCACGAGCGAGGCGAGTGTTGCTGGTCGGGGGGCAGTCATCAAATACATTTACAAAAGTAAATGTAATCACACATCCTCAAAAGAAATAAAATCAATTTTAATCTCTTATAACCTCTTCCTCATCCATGGTTTTGTCAAAAGAGAATGATTCATTCATTTCGTTCATTTTTTATTGAAAATCTTCAGTTAACATCAATTTTCAAACTATATTCACTAATACATAAAAAAACTAATTGAATCCAAGAAAGCTTTTTTTGTCGCAACACGCTAACATTGATTTTTCTTCAAGACGTTCATTCTTAACATCCTCCAACACAACCTATCAAACATTGCAAAATAAATCAATTTTGAAAAGAGTACTCTAATTTTCAACGAAAAATATCATTCTTTTACAAAAATTGAAACAGTTTAATTTACAATTCAGAAAAAATCTATTTACGATTGTAAAAAAAAAAAACAGATTTTCAACAAAATAGTTCATTTTTCAACCAATGTGATAAATTTTTTAAATAACATTATGAATGTTCAACCAAAACAGGTAAATTTCAAACCAAGGAGATGAGTTTTCAACTAAAAAGATAAATATTTACCTGGAGCGCTTCAATTTCCAACCATGAAGCTGAATATTCCACCGAAAATGGGACAGTAACATTTTTAGTTCAAGTAACCAGTTTTAAACCAAGCGTAAGTTTTTTATGCTAAAAAAAGAATCTTTAATCGAAGGTGTTGAGTTTCGAAACAGATGAATTAACTTTTACTGAAAAAGATAAATTGCCAATGACTCAAATGACTGAAATTTGATGACTCAAAGTTTAAATTGGAAAAAAAGGATGTTTAATTACACAAATAGATTTTTTACTGAAAAGATGAAAATTCAACTAGGATAGTTCAATTTTTGACAGAAAATTAATTTCCAACCAAAAAATACAATTCTTCAACAAAATGGTTGAAAGTTGAATCATAAAAATAAACATCTTCGAACAAAAAAGGTATAGCGACATTTTTGGCTTGAAAAATTAATATTAAACCAAACACAAGAGTTCTTAACAAGAAAGAAGAATGTAAACAATCTTTCTATCATAATTCAGAAATATTTATTCTTCGGTATACTATACTTCTACTCTAAAGACTGCTTGATGTACATACTTTCTTTATTGGAAATCAAGTTGAGGGGACTATAAAATTGTCACGAATTTTGAATTGGAGGAACGATTTTTTTCAAATTCCTCTCTTCTGAATCACTGAAACTTCCTTTACTAAGATAAAAACTATAATTATTTTTTTAAATTCCCTGTCCCAAGTCAGATAAATGAGCAAAAGCAAATAAAACGTGATAAATACATTTTTTTGAAAAAATGAAGATAATAATTCTTTTTGTAAGTTTGGGCTATCATCAATTCGATTATAAAATTTGAGTCGGCTAAAAAAATCTTACAGAGCAACAAATTTGCAAAACGTTTTTCTTAAATTGGAAAAAAAATTCTCCTTCTCATGACCCATAGATACATTCAAAGTTTTTTGAGAATCAGAGAAAAGGAACGTTAGACTCTAAATCGAATGATAAGATCTCTTTTTGATTCATAAAAAGAAAGCGGTCATTTCCCGGTATTTTTCCGGTCAGTGAAATTCCCGGTCATTTCCTGGTCTTATCCGGTTTTCCGGTCAAGTCGCCACCCTGAGAGACAGAGTTACGTGGGTTTGTGATTATGACGCTTTTCTGACTCTGGCGAGATGCTCTATTTTCAGTGTTTGATCATTTGTGGTGAGAGGCTATTCACTGCGAAAATGTTGTTAAAAGTCACTTGGAACATTGACATTAACATTCGGAATATTCCGGATATCCGAAGATTCAGCGATCTAAAATGATTTGGAAACAGTTTCTCATCTCGCTGACGATCTCGGAAACTTCTTGAATCTACGCTAATTCATGATGATCATACACGGAAAAAAGGTATGGTTGAATCAACCTTATATATGAATGCCTCAACCATAGTATATTGAAGGATACGCCCCAGCCATATCTATGGTTGTGGCATCCATAGTCTTTTGATGGCTGCGATATTGATGTGTCAAGCAAAAACTATGGTTGAGCTAACCATAGGAATGGATGTGGCAACGCGTTCACTATTTATGTCAGAACCATAGAAATAGTTATATTAACCAAGCATTTTTGGATATGTCAGAAAAATGAATATTTTTGTTGCATCTAAAAGTATATGGATGAGGGTTAAAATAATAACAATAACGAAAGTTATAATTGAAGAATACTTATAATTCATGTGTCATAAATTCATAATATTTATCGATGATTTAAATGACATATTCATTAATATTCATATAAGCTAAGGGCAATTCTATTTTGAGGTTAAATCCTGCTTTATTTGTTAATCTCCCTTTCCTGAAAAAGCCACTAGAATGCTGACACTTTGCATAAATCGACTTCCAAACATTAGTATTTTATCTTTGTATTACTCCTAAAAATCAACCAAAGTATGAATATACAAGTAAAACATCTGAAAAATAAATTTCACAACTTTTTGGCTTGCGGCATACATCAGTTAACGAAATAAAGTCACCTGTTGAGTTTTCGATGTACTTGCTGCACTCGATTTCCATCAGGAAGCTTCGACATTCCTCCTGTTTCACTTTTTTTAAAAGAAACTTTTAAAGTTCACAAGAAAAAAACGATAATGTTCCGTTGATGACCGACGAAATGTAAATGACGCTAATGTGGCTTAAGGGAAGCTTGCATAGAGGGCGCTGTGCACGGAAATTCGAATTTTGCCCTCCTTATAGATGAAGCACTCATATCTATGGTTGAGACAACCATACCTAGGTTAACCACGCAGGTATGGTTCACCAATCCATTTCGTTTTGAAGCAGCAACATAACGAAACGTTTCCATACCCATTTTCATGGGTGTCACATCAATATTACGTGCATCAAAACTGCTATGTATGGCTACAACCATACTATTTCTTTCCGTATAGTAGGAGATCTCAAATAATAACTCACTGATTCCGATTTTCGGAGACTTTAAGATCGCCGGATATAATCACCATGAGTTTCTGGGCTGAAAATCAACTCTATCCCTGCAGACTTTTCCTTTTTATTTGTTTTGGAAGAAGGTCAAAACGCAGTAGATTTTACAACGTAAATTATACTGCTCTTCCAAATCTAACGGAACTCAATATATTTCAGGAAGAGATGAGAGAAAGGAAATTAATACAGAAACATTTAAGCAGAGAGAGATGAGTTTTGAGTTGATTGATAACCCACATTAAGGTCACTTATCAGAATTAAATTTTATCAACACCCGTTAGATACAAGGTTGGTCGCTTCTCGACAGACCCTACGGGGGTGGCATGTGCTGTTGACCCTGCCGGGAGACCGGTTCGGGTCATTTCTTTTTTTTCTTGTGACTTTTTCAGCCTCTCGTAGGTAGGAAGAAGGTAGGTAGGTAGGCAGGTAGGTAGGTAGCTTCAAACAGATGTGACGTCACACGCGAAGGCGTGAGAGTTACGCGTACATATGTGCGTGAAGACCCACGCATACCCCAGGTGTGTATCGCAGCATGTCGTGTCCTTCTAGTAAATTTAATGTATGCCTCTAATAAACTTCAGCGCACGAATAGTCAAGTTGCGTCGTCTTCATTAGCTTGAAGCAATCACGCGCAAAAGAAGACTTTATAATTGAAACTCAATCGGGGTGGCGATTTGGCGGACGATTTCAAATTTTCCCGGTCAACTAAAAGTAACATTTTTACACTCGTCGCAAAACGCAAACATTTATTTCAATTCATGACCTTCATTCTAAACAACCTTTGAAAAAACAGATCAAGAATTGCAAAATAAATTAATTTTGAAAAAAATACTCAAATTTCCCACGAAAAAATATCATTTTTGGGTGTACTTCCGAGAAGGTGTTATGCCCGATTTACTTCGCACTCCGTATAGTTATGTATTTTGACGCGCTGATTACGAATCTGGTAGTGAAAATTGGCGCAAATTTGATTTTTATCGTGAAATCATGAAAAACCCATGAACATTATGGTTTTTTTTTTAGTTTATCTCAGCTAATATGCAAAATTAAAAAAAATGTTTCAAATTAAAGTTGTAGATCTCATTGAAATACATATTTCTTGTTCAAAACATATTTCTTCTACGGGTGATAGTTTTCGAGAAAATTAGTGATAATCTAGAATTAGGAAACCAGATTACTACAAAAATAATGTAAATCCTTGTAAATCCATTAGTTTCGGCTTATTTTCTACTCATGCTCTTCACCGCTGAGATAAATTCAAAAAACCATAATTTTCATCTCTTTTTCATGATTTCGCCATGAAAATAAAATTTGCGCCAATTTTTACTATTATATTTGAAATCAGCGCATCAAATTATATAGGTATACGCAGTTTGACGGAAATCGGGCATATCACCTTTTCGGAAGTTTATCCTCATTTTTTTACAAAAGTTGGAACAGTTATACTTATTGGAAAAATTAATTTGCGATGAAGAAAATGGATGTATACAAAATAGTTCATTTTTCAAACAAAGTGATGAATTTTCCAATAGAAATATAAACAGTTTAAATTACAAACCAAGTGGATGAATCTTCAACTAAAATGATAAATATTCAACTAGAGCACTTCAATTTTATACAATGAGAGTGAATATTCAAAGAAGGAGTTACTTGTCAAATAGAAAGAATAATTTTCAACCAAAAAATACAATGTGCTAACGGAATAATTGAATTTTGAACTGAAAAAAATAATTGTTTTCAACCGAAAATGGAACAGTAACATATTGAGTTTGAAAACCCAATTTCATACCAAATCTAAGAGTTTCTAACTAAAACAAAGAATCATCAACTGAAAGAGTTGAATTTCCAAACAGATGAATTAATTTTCGGCAAATAATATAAATTATTGTCAACCGAAATTTTAATACTCAAATAATTATTGTTAGATGTTGAGTTTTTGATCAGTGAGTAAATAATACGTAGATGGTATGTTTTGATCTACTGATCT
>WSXT02216302.1:0-17274 GCA_011762715.2 Neuroterus valhalla | reverse complement strand
TTTTTGGGAACCCTCCAGGATGATCTTTACAACTTTTCGAGTTTATCGAAAAAAAGAAAATTCAAATTTTGGTCGCAAGAAAAATAATGAAAAATAGAAGATTCATTTTTTAGTAAAACTATGCAAGCTACAGGAATATACATATATATGAACTAAACTTGCGCACCAAAAAAAGATCTGCAAATTTGATAAAATCAACTTTTTGATAGGACAAGTAGTTTTTGCTTAATTTATAAAAAACCATAAAATGAATTTATTTCAATCAGGAAAAATAACTATAAAAATTAAATATTAAAATTTTTGGAAAATGGACTAAGGCTAACACTGAAGATTGATAGGAATAGTTATTCACCCCAAAAGAATATCTGTAACTTTGTTATAATTTTTCCCATTGAAACCGTAGTTTTTGTTTCAATCATACAAAATGAAATTAAAAATCGAATTTCTAGAAAAACTACATAATTAACATATGAAAAAAATTAGGCAACAAAACTTCTCTACCGCTTTGGACAAACTTTGCTCGAGTGCGCAGCACGAAACACACGATGAGAATGTATTCGTTAAAGCCGGAGAAGCTTTAACAAAATATAATTCACACTCATCAAATTAAAGTAGTCGAAATTTCGCTTTTGAGTTTCACAAGCTCTATATAAAACTGCAGGGAGGTACAAAGGCCGAGCGCGTAGCGCGAGATAAGAAAGTCGCGTGCCCTAGGCACGCTCAAACTTGCGAGCGAAGCGCGCGATGAAAATGTGCCCGCGCGGCGGGCACATTTTTTTTTGTATGTTTTAGGGAAATCTTTCGAGTATTTTGAGCCATAAACGATCAAAAGTCTTTAACCTCTTTGGAAAGAGTTTACGACTTCACATTTTTCGTGTGCCCATTAAGTTTATTTCCTCTGGAACCATTAGAAATCATATGTTCACTGGTATAATTTTTCTAGTTTTGAATCAAGCTTCTGATGGCTGAATATTATCTGACATCCAGAAGCCTCTAAAGTATTTAGGAACAAATTTAAAAAGGCTTTTCATTCCAATTGTTATTTCTCAGTGCATTTCAAGCCTCAGAAGTTCATATCTAATATTTCGTTTAATAATACAAAAAAGTTTACCATCTCCTATCAAAGGGCTTCCTATCAAACGACGCTGTTGATTTGTGATTGATAATTATCAATTATAGTTTACGGTTTATAATTGACGATTTATGATTGACAATTGGCAAAGAACGATTGAAAATTAGAGACTAAAATTTAGCGATAGACGATCAACAACATGTGATCGTCGATTGACCTTGATATCGATGATTAGTGTTTCATTCTTTATGATAAATACAATGATTGACGACTGATGATTGAAGATTTACGATTGAAAATTGACGATTGCCAACTTGCGATTGTTGATTCACGTTTGACAAAGAACGATGGGAGATCAAAGATTGTCAATTGCAATCAATAACTCAAAATCAACAATTGATCTTGAGCAATAACGGTTGGCCTTCTTGATGATTGATAATCAATAAATGATACTCAAAGATTGCCGTTGAAGAATGAGGATTGACAACTCACAGTTGTCTATTGACTTTGAAAATTGATAGTTAGCGGTTTATGATCGATAATCAATTGATAAAGAATCATGCTCGGCAACTGACAGTGGACGATTGGGGATTAACGATTGACCATGAGCGATTGGAGATTGAGAATGGGAAACTAACGATTGTTGATTTACTATTGACAAAGGACGATCGAAGAGCACAGATGACTGATAGACGATCGACAATCGACAAGTGACGTTAGAAGATCGGATATCGACAACTTACGATGACGATTGACTCTGGGCATTGATGGTTAGCGTTTCATGCTCAAAGATCAATGGATGACGAATTGTGCTTAACCATTGAGAATCGACGATTGAAGTCGAACAATTGACGATTGATGGTCGACAACTTGCGATTGAAGGTTTACCTTGAGCATTGACGGTCGGCTTGCTATGCTTGATGATCAATGATTAACTATTAACTTTCGACGATTGAAGATAGACAGTTAAGAATCGAGAATTAATAACTCACGATTGATGATTGGCGACTGACGCAGGACGAATGAAGTATTGATGTTTGGCGTTCTATGCTTGATGATCAAGGAATGACGATCAACTATGAATGATTGAATATTGACGATTGACAACTTAAGATTGATGGTTGACCTTACAGTATTGATAGTTGGCGTTTCAGGCTCTATGATAATTTTGGACGATGGCCGATTGACGATATACAGCGATGGCTCTTTTCTGCCAATCGAAGAATGATGATAGACAAAGATCGATTGAACATTGAAGATGAATGATTGACAAGTGACGTTTAATGATTGCCAATGGACGCTGGACTTTCAAAGACTGAAGATTCACAATTGACCTTGGAGCTTTGATGGTTAGTGTTTCATACTTGATGAAATTCGACGATGATTATTTACGCTTGATACTTGACGATTGGCAACATACTTTTTTCAATCAATGACGAACGATTGATGATTTTTAATTGAAAATGGACGGATGGAGATCGGGTATTAAAGACTGATGATTGGCGATCGACAGCTTACGATTGACGATTAACGATCAACAACTCACGGTCGAAGATTGACATCGAGCATAGATGGCTAGTGTTTTATGCTTGATGATCAATGGACGCCAAATTATGTTTGACGATTGACAAATGTGTGATTTAGGATTGACAACAAACGATTGACTTTTGGCGATCGACAGCTCACGAAATACGATTGACTCTAATCATTAATGGTTAGCGTTTTATGCTTGATTAACAATAGTTGAGGAATTATGCTTGAAGATTGACAATGCGCAAATGGAGGTTGACGGTCGACAAATTTCAATTGAGGAATTACCTTGAGCAATGATAGTAAGCTTGTTATGCTCGATGATCAATGATTGACTAGCAACGCTTGACGATCGACAGTGGACAGTTATAGATCAATTCATTGACAACTCACGATTGATGATTCACAGTGAAAAAGAACGATCAGCAAGACTTGCGAAGATTGAGGGTTGACGATTTGTCGATTGATAACTCATGATTGATGACGTTCGAAGATGATTATTGACGTTCGATACTTGACGATTGACAGGGTCGAACACAGAGAATTTTTTCGGAGGGGGAGGGGGGGGGGGGTTGACTGAAATTTTTTTGATACCAGTTCGTCGTTGAAAAGTAAAGATACGATATTCCAATTTCCCAGAAAGTTCGGGCGGGAGCGATTGACAAATAGACGTTTTTGGATTAAAGTGGCGATTGACGATGTATGATTGATAAAGGAAGATGGAAGATCGGGTATTGATGGCTGACAATTGACGATCGACGGCTTACGATTCACGATTCACGATCAACAGCTTACGGTTGAAGATTGACTTTGAGCATTGATGGCTAGTGTTTTATGCTTGATGATCAATGGATGACAAATTATGCTTGAGAAATGACGAGGTGTGATTGAAGTTCGACAATGGACGATTGAAAATTGAGGATTAACAAGTAATGATTGACTATTGACGATCGACAGCTTACGATTGACGATTAACCATCAACAACTCACGGTTGAAGATTGACTTTGAGTATTGATGGCTAGTGTTTTATGCTTGATGATTAAGGGATGACTAATTATGCTTGAGAACTGACGAGGTGTGATTAAAGATCGACAATGGATGATTGGAGATCGACGGTTGACAAATTACGATTAGAGATTCACCTCGAGCAATGATGATAAGCTTAGAGCAGAAACAAAGTGTGATGGGACACCTGTTATAGGGTACCAGCTACTTGCAACGGAAAGTACCCTAGGTGGTGTTCATGCTACCCAGTTGGGGTTCTGAGTCCCGACAATTGGGGTACGGAAGTTTTGACAGCTTTGTCGATCATACGCCATAGTCTGCATAGACATTGCAAGGTGTGTTATTTGCATCTTGTAATATTAGACCACAACTTTATACATGCAGGTAGCCTGCATGCACGCAAAGCAGACTATCATTGCACGTGGTAGATGTAAGGACCACTGATTTGTATTATATCCTGGATAGTGGATGACGTCACACACGCGTGCCGAGTTTAGGTCATAAATACGTGTATGTTCTTCTCTTGCGTACATTTTATCTTTACTTGGCGCATAGGTTTTGAAACCGTGATATCTGCTCGCATACTCCCACCGAATAGGGGACCCTTGTTTCACATAATGCAGTGGACTCACCATCTATATCTAAAGACCATGGCGTATATTGGAAACAGGAGCTGTCAGTAGTACCACACATAGGGGGTTGATGGAACCCTAGAGCAGGGTTCAGGGAACACCCTTTAGGTTCTACTTGCAACAAAGTTTACCCTCAGGTTTTTAATGTGCTGGTCATGCTCGGTGATCAGTGATTGACTAGCCACGCTTGACGATTGACAATGGACAGACAAAGATCAATTCATTGTCAACTCACTATTGATGATTTACAACTGACACAGAATGATTGAAGTTTGCCGATTGACAACTCACGGTTCAAGGTCGACCTTGAAGCATTGATGGTTGGCGTTCCAGCTCATAGTTGGAAATTTAAAATCTATGCTTAACATTTGTCAATGGACGATTAAGAACCAATGGCTATTATTTGCCGATTGGAGAATGATGATAGACGAAGGTCGATTAGAGATAAACGTGAAACAATTAACGGTTGATAATTTCCGAATCATTATTAGCGATTGACGTAATAAGTTCGGAGATGAAAGGTTTACGGATTGTTGATTGACAAGTCACGATTGACGCCTGACCTTGGAGCTTTGATGGTGAGCGTATCATGATTGATGACGTTTATCATATATGATATATGAAGTTTATCAGAAATGAACCTACAGCTTTTCTTCATTCACAAATTCAAATACTTGGAGGCATCTTTAGAAAATAGCCGTGAAAAAACTGAGATGGGCAAGTACCATTCTGTTAGATTTGATTAAAGCAACGCTTGGCTAAAGAGTTGAACGAAAGATGAACAGTATAGGAATGTACACATTTATCCAGAGATTTACTAGATATTCTACTTTATATGGAGTTGACTGATTCTGAATGTGTATTGGTATAATTATGCTTCGATTTACACAGAACGAATCTGAGTTATCAAAGCTTTTGATGCAAAATTATTATCATAAAAGGTGTCCATAAATACAATCTATAAAAATCTGTGATTTACAGTCATAGGGCTGAATTTTGATATTATATATCAATTAAATAGTCCACTCATACCTCAACTTGTACTGCTTTATATGATCGTTTTGCTTAATAGGAATATTCTCTTGCTCAGCGTATCATGAATAGTTCATAAGGTTCTATGAAAAAATGCAGTAAAACGACCAGAAGTTGAGTTTTCATTGTTATGATTATTATGCGCTTAGTTTTAAGATGTTTTTAGTTTATTATAAGCTTGATGTAAAACCTTATTATTTTGTAAGACTTATAACAAATTTGTATAGGTTCTTTATTGTATTCTTTAAGGTTTTGTAGCGTTGTATGTAATCCCATATGATTTTCTATATTTTTGTACGTATGTTTTATTTATTATTAAGTCACTGATCTTACAAGTTATTTCTGTTATAATATTATTTCGCATATCATTTAAAGGTTTGTTCAATAAAGTACAAAGCGTAGCCCTGATATTATTTCTTTATTTCACATCCCCACTCGTATGCTATTATCCTTTTTATTTTGGGTATGTCCATTAATTAGATAAGGTTGATTTGTAAAATTAGAGATTTTGCCGCCACCAACTCCGTATTTTGACGGTTTGTAATATTTGTGTGACTCCTCCCTTTCTTACGTACAATTTTATATTCTCACTGAACATTTCAAGAATTTATCATTTTTTTTAATGTGAGCGGGGCTTTAGAAGATAGCAAGGGATTTCGAAAAAATTGAGAGGATTATACTGAAAAGTAGAAGAAGAAGTTTTCAGGGATATGTGAGCTTGGACGCGGAAAATATGAACACGAGCAAATCTTATGTCCTATTCGAAACTTGAAGATGAGGTGTATATTTTTAAATAAGATGTGATCAGAACTATTATCGACAACACTAGAAACATTAACAAGACCAGTCCTGATTGTAAGGGCTGTCCTGGAAATGTAAATACGTTTGGAATATTAAAGGTGGAAGGCAGTTTAGTAAATGGAGACAAGACTGTAGATCAGTTCAATCATCAAAGGAAAAGCCAGTCTAACTACTAAAGCAATGCGATCAGACTGTCCTGCCCATGTAAAGATTTTTTTTTTAAACCAAGGCAGAAGACATTCTTATCTGCAAGAGACATTAGGTAGTCTAGATAGTTAATACGAAATCATGGATCATTCCAGTTGGCAAAGTAACGACACTTCGATAGTTCAGACAAAAGTCCAACCATCAAGTGCAAACTTGTTATCAATCTAGTCAGTCAAAACAAGCATAGAGATATTATAGATAGAGGAGACAAGCCATAAGCTCTCGTGTAAGTCGAAGTGTCCGCAGGCAAACTATAGCAAAAATTATTGGGTCTAGACTATCTCTGTCTATAGCGCATATGTTGGAAAGAGACAACAATAACCCACGGCTCTCTCTGTCTCTCTTTCTCTCATTCTTCTGTCTCTTTCTTCCCCGATGCCGCGTTGTGTGCTGGCTTGCCTCCTCTATCTATAATATCTCTATGAAAACAAGACGATAGATCAATCCAGTCAACAGAGCCAAGGCCAGTTGAGACAGGACTTCAGATCAGTCGGACAAATAAAGGCGAAACACTTTATCAATGCAGCCAGTCGAGACAATACTAGAGACCAGTCCAGCCAACATAGGCAAGGCACGTTTTTAGTCCAGCTAGTTAAGATGATACAATAGGTCTGCCCAATCATCAGAGGCAAAACATTTGGTTAGCCCAGGCAGTAAGGAAAAGCTTGTCTACGCTGGACTTCTAATGCAAGCAGGCTCATCACAAGCCTTGTGCAATTTGCAGATACATTTGCGGGCCCCCCCCCCCCCCCCTGAAACAAATTCATGGCTACGGGCCTGGAATGATCTATTACAGTTTTAACTTGAATGGCCTAATGGCTCATGTGGATGGACTACCAAAGTGTCTTTCCTTTGTTGGTTGAACTGATTTATGGTGCTGTCCGAGCCAATTCGATTAAAAAAGTGTTTTTCCTGTGTTGGTGGGACTGATCTATAGTCTTGTCAAAAGTGACTGGATAAACAAAGTTTTTTGTCATTGATGGTTCGACTAATCTATCGTCTTATCTCAGCTGGCTGGACTTATAACATGTCTTGCTGCTACAGCAACACTCAGAAATTCCCTTCCAGCGATAAAGGAACACTTCTACGGTTAAAATGCAATCATTTGAAAATTAGAGTTGGAAACAGATACTTTAACGGTCAAAGTGTAAGTCGTTTAACTGAGAATCGTTTGAACGATAAGCAACTCTACTTCAACGCATAGGAGATGCAGTTTGACGGATAAAGTGTGACGCACTTTTACCATGAAACTATTTGGGAGCATCGAATCGTTCTAGGTTGCATGCGTGTGCGCATGTGTGGAATAGCAACACCGTGCTTTCAAAATGCTATCCTTAAACAAATAAAGTTGTACTCTTAGCCTTAATCTAAGAATCGTTTCACGGTCAAAGTGATCATCAACTAAAGATGAAAATGCGTGACTCTATAGTTCAGACAATGCGTGACTCTATAGCTCAGACGACATCATTTCAGCGTTGAATTAGATCGCTTAAGAGTGAAAAGAATCTGCTTTTAAAGTATCTTACTCTTGAGTTTAGAGGACTGACTTCATCGTTAAAAGGAAGTTTCTGAGAGTGTAGACGTACAAAATTCCTTGCCTTTATTGGTTGGATTCATCTATAGTCTTGTCTCAACCAGCTGCACTATTAACATGTATTGTCTATGTTGGATAGACTGATCTATAGTCCTGTCTCGAATCACTGGATTAGGTTCCTTCTTTTTTAGTTAAACTGATCTTTAGTCGTATCTAAATTGGCGAAATTACCATGTGTTTTGCCTTTGCTGGTTGGACTGATCCATAGTTCTGTCTCAACTGACTGGACTAATGCCATGGCCTTTGTCGGTTGGACTGATCTATGATCTTGTCAGATGATACAAGCGATCTCAACCGATTTTTGGAAAAATCAAGGGATTTTCTTGGATTCAGAAAGATCCTGAAGGTTTTTATAGAAAGTTTGAGATCCACAGCAAATTTTGAGATTTTGTAAAGATTTTCGGGAGTATCAAGAAATTTCAACAGAGTTGCACAGTTTCTTAATTATGTCAAAGGACTCCCATGAAACTCAATTGTTTAATATCTAAAAGGATTTGAAGAGATTATGTACGATACTCATAGAATTCAATAGATGTATAGAAATCCTCACATGATTCAACAAATTTTTTAGGAATTGTCGAGAATCATAAAGAATTATGGGCATCCCAAAAAATAGGAAAGATTTTCAGGCATTGATCGAGATTTTATTGGAGAGAAAGGAAACTAATGAAGGGAACTCTACAAAAGAAGTATGGAAAGTTATCCCAACCAAAAAAACTGTTTTCCATTAACATATTTTAAAGAGATGATTGGAGAGAGAAAACATACGTAGGAAATGCCCCCCTCCTCCCTGTTTTCATGTTTCGGGAATATAACTGAATTTACGATGTGCAACACAACGGCCAAATAACAGGTGAAAGAAATTATAAAAAGGTATAAAAAATGAGGAACAAAATATAATCTTGTCCCCACAAGACAAAATTATATTTTGGAGTGCAGAATAGAAATAGGTACGTATAGCCTGTCATTTCAATGCTTGACTTTTTGAAGAAAAAAATTTATTCTCAGAACATCGGTATTAACAAAACTAATTCTACTAAATACGGATTTTCTTAACCTTTGGCATTGAGAATTAACAATAATT
Organism: Neuroterus valhalla; assembly: GCA_011762715.2. Classification (NCBI taxonomy): domain Eukaryota; kingdom Metazoa; phylum Arthropoda; class Insecta; order Hymenoptera; family Cynipidae; genus Neuroterus; species Neuroterus valhalla. The sequence continues at coordinate 8,316 of WSXT02216302.1, read as the reverse complement.
ATTATTCTTCCCAATTACATCGGACTTGGAGTGCCACTTGTGAAACTATTATTCTAGCATAGAAATATTTTCAAACATTACTGAAACTACTAACCCAATTTGTTAGGCTTTAAGTTAGGATGGTCCAAAATTTTTATTTGGGAATTGCTATGCTCTTGCTACCTGAACTTATTCGAATCCACGATAATTGTAAAAGGCTTTACTTAACGAAAAAAAATATCCAGAATAATTATTATTACCCCAAATAAGATACAAACATTTTCAAACCATTTTCAGGCAAAGGAAAAACATTTGGAATTTTCGGCCAGGAAAACGTTTTTGAAACATTTTGAAAACGTTAGATACCTCCGCTGATTTTTTAAACGCAAGTGAACAAAACTTTTCAAGAACGTTTTACAAACGTTTTCAAAACGTCTAGCCAATAAGATTTTGAGTGACTTCAAATTCAAAACGTACTCCAAACGTTTTGTAAACGTTTGATTACAAAACTCATTTGATCGATGGCGTGATCTTTCTCGCAAGTGACAGGAAAATATTGTTATAACTATATATACGACTCCCAAACATATTTTTATAAGAAAAGGCACGGAAAAGTTATCATTTGAAATTAGGATATGGTCTACATAGCATTAAAAGTATATGAGATACTAAAAAATTTTTTTTGATCAAACGTTCTTCAAACCTTCTTAAAACGTTTTGCAAACGTTCGATAAACGTTCTGTAAACGTTTGATCAATATCTCGCAAACGTTTTAGAGACGTTTGGAAATTTAATCTGCTCAAATTTTGCTGGGTCTAACGTTTACCAAACCTTTATAAAAAGTTTTGTTCCGTCAAAGTATAAAAAATGTGCGAGAGTATCCGACGTTTTAAAAACGTTTTTTTCATCAAAATTTACAAACGAAGGACCCTATAGTGGACGAAAAAAAAAACTTGGAAATTTCTTGAAGAAACGCAAGTTTTCAGCATTATCTAAATTGAGCTGCATGCTGCCTGATTAGGAACGAATTCGGTCTCGGTTTTCTTTTTTTCATTTTAAGAAGCCTGTGATGTAAGAGCAGAACGATTCAAAAAAAATTGTTTAATATATTTTTGGACCACTCTGCTGTGAGTGCTTTGAAAACTCTATTTTGAATGAGTTTTACTAAAAATTTGTAACTTTTCTAGATTGAAAATTTGGAAGATCTACTAAAAGAAAAGGACAACCAAGTTGACATGGCGAGAGCTCGCTTGACAGCAATGCAAGCGCATCACTGTAGCAGCGAAGGTGCTCTAAGTAGTCTTGAGGAAGCAATTGGTGACAAAGAGAAGCAAATGGCACAGTTGCGAGAACAGAGAGATCGTGCAGAGCAAGAAAAGCAGGAAGAAAGAGAACTTCATGAACGGGAAATTGCTGAGTACAAAATGAAAATCCACGCTCTAGAGTCCGAGGTAAGTCATATTTTCAAACTAATTCAATTTATTCTGGGCAGAGCAAAACTCCAACTTTGAAGCTCATGACATGTAAGAGAGTGAACTCACCATCTCTTTCCAAGTCAACAACATTTCTCAAACTTCTTCTACTTGTTCCTTCGGAACTTATTTCTGACTCCTGCATCATTCCACCCAAGTAGTGTTTTTGAAATTAAAGGCAAAATAGTTTCCGATTCACGCAATCCTTAGAAGATCCTGAAATATAGATATGTGGGATTGGATTTCAGACATGTGCAGATAAATATTTTCTAAAAGTTAGCTCTACAACTCGGAGAAAATCAATTATTTACTGAAATGCAATTGCACTGGTTCTGACTTTCCAATAAGAGACCTTTCTTTTCTATAAATAACGTGAAACGGTTCGTGGCAAGATGTATTACTGGATACGATGCTTGAATGATACATCAGTGACCTATATTTCGACGAACCGATAATCGTATAGCTAAACGTAGATTTCTAGATTTAGAAATTTTTGAATTCGTGAAAGAGGTTCTTTGTATTTTCAGTAAAAACAGTTATAATTAGGAAACTTATGGACGGATGTTTAAATCCATTAGTTCTTACGGCCGAGAATGATAATTAATATTGTTCTGATAATAAGGAAAAGTAATGGGTATATTTTTCCTCATCTTTTATGGAACACTCAGACTTTTTTTCTTAAAAGATGTTGACAACATTGCGTTTCGATAACGTACCGCTACCCTCATCGGGCTATTAAGAAGGAAACGAAGAAACAATATAAATGATTATAAATTCATATGGATTATGGAACAAATACGAAATCATAATAATTCTGACATGTTGTCTTACCATGATGTAAAGCAAAACATCTTGTTTTAACGTATGAAATGTCCAGATGAGAGATTAAAAAAATATGTTTTGAGGTTAGACGATTTCCACTATCATACTTGCGGTTTTATACCAAAATATTGCGGAGAGTATGTAGGTTTTGAATGTTTTAAACAAAATTTATTTGATCAGTTCTTTTCCAAAAAATATTTGAAAAAAAAACAGGAATTTACTAAAAGCTTCTGCAGCGGGGGACAAAAAATTTGCGAAAATGGGCGCTTAAATCACCACCATCAACCTTCTTTAAAAATTAAATTTTGGAGACAAAAGCAGCACTGCATATGCACTTGTCGGAAATCACATCAATTTGTTTCTACGCATTTTCCTATTTAGCACACAAAAACCGAATGTCATGCTGAAATCGGTAGCAGCGTTGCCAATGGCAGGCCTTCCAGGAAAAGTTTGCGAGATACCGTCACCTGGATGTCGAAAATCGTCGAAAACCGCCATAATGTTTTCTCATATCGCCACTAAAATAGCCAATCAGCACTCTGCTTGAGCATGCTTAATTCAAGCGGGAAATTTGAATCAACGATAATTTATCATAAATTGGACATTTTTTTGTAATCCGTAAAGATGCTTATTAAACATTTAATATCAATGAAAACACTGGAAGACAGTGTTGGATTATGAATTCCACCATTCTTTTGTGACTCATTTTAAAAACCGGAGTAAATGCTACGGTGAAGCAATAAAATGAATGCACAGATTACAATTATGTGTTCAATATTTTATTTAGTTCAAACTTTTCACGCTTTACATAACGTTTGTCGCGCTGAATCTTCTAAAAATATGCAGAATCTCTTAAAGTGTATTTTTGCACCCTGTTATGTAGTCTTTTGTTAAGCATCTTTCAAAATTAGTGGAAAACATGTTTTCAATCATAAATATAATTTTTCAAATATTTTAACTACACATTTGGTTAATCTTTGAACAAAAATAATTATTTAGTTATTTGATGATTATAGACAATTTTCATGATTGATGGTAATCATCATATGATACTCATTAACTTATTATCATTATCAATCATTATATTGAAAGAAATTTTACCAACTCGTGAACAACTAACACTCTAAGAAGTTACTAAAACATATGTGATTCCCGAGGACTATAAGTTAACCGAATGAGTCGATATTTTGACTAACATTGTTGCAAGTAGGCACGAACCAGAAAAAATGGAGAATTTTTTATATGATTATAAAAAATAGCTAAAAATCTCCAACACTGTGACAAATCGCCAAGAAAAACAGCCATAGCCAGACCATCTTTTGTCCCGCCATGGTCAGCAGAAAATAGCAAAAAAGGCGAGAAACCGCCAATGCTGGCAGCCCTGGCCGATGGTCAAGACAAAAAGTCAGGAGCTTTTCATCAGGAGACTTGAAAAGGAATCAGGAGATTTAAAAAAATTGATGAATATTTATTAAAATAATTAAGATACTATTGAATATTATAATTCCATTATATAAAAGCAGTATTGCATGAAATGAAGCGTTTTTCCAGTAGCAAACAGGCCCTCGCTCACATTTCAAGAGAAATAACTAATCGGATCGCAGATTGAGTCCAGCCATATTTAGTTTTCTCGTGGGAAAATTTTAACTCTCTTGACGCGGAAATGTTCGTTATTGCTAGAATGAGTGATGCTATACAATAATTTGTAACGTAATAATACAAATAGTTTGAAAAATTATGTTTTTGAAAGTAGTTTTTGAAACGTCAAAGGAATTGGACATTTTCCTAAACAAAAAAGAATAATAAGGTTAGGTGCAATATATCTGTGACACAACAGCGTCCTTATTATTTTTATACCTTAACTCTCGAAATCAGAAAAGACTCGATCGTTTATTGAAGTTACAATTGGCGAATCGCGCTTCCCATGAAGTTCTATTAGAGAAACATTGGGTAATTGGTCAAGCTAAGAGTCACATTTCACTCTAATTTAAAATTCGAACTATGCTTAAGAGTGCTGAAGTAAGAATCAGGAGTTTTCAAAGAAAATCAATATATCAGTATCCAATGTCAAAAGTCACTAGATCTCCTGATCAATCAGTAGAAATGGCAACGCTGGGTGTATGACAGTTTGGCGCGAAGGGGCCCTCTGTAGGGAAGGACGCAACAATGTTCCCCTACCACTATTCACAACGAGATTGGAAGTGATGGTGTTGGAAATTAGGTGTATTAGTGGTGGAAGTGGTGAATTAGGTGTTATAATAGCTGACTCCAAAGATATTCCCAGATTAAATACTCAGGAGGTTCAGTGAGACACATGATCAACAGATTAACAATAAACTTTATTCAGAGGTGAGAACATTGCACGTTCTCACAGTGACAGGAGATGTTACCACTAGGCCGGCTGGACAATAAGTGCTGAACGCTTCGGTCGACCCAGGATCGGGGGGTGAGACGACGCTACAGCAAGCGGGAACTTGCCGCGGGAACTAGGAGTAGGGAGATACAAGATCGACGCTCGCCTGCATGGCATGTGGATCGCTGGGTGAAGCGTGTATTAAAGTGAATCGCCGAGTTGCTGAAATGAACATTACAGTGGATATACCGTATCCCTATAGTACTCCCCCCCGAGTGTTTTATTTAAACACGAAGTACAAAATACGAGGTGCAAACGTTGCTGGACCCCGGTCAATAGGAGCAATGTCATATGAAATATATACAAGTTGTTTGCGCAAACATACATAATTAATATTTACATATTGACTAGATATTTTATTTACAATGCGTATCGGCAGATACGAGTCAGGTACTATTCCTTATAACTAGTAAGAAACATTACACAAGTTGCTAAAAATTCATCAGACTTTTCAATTAATTAAAATCGTTCAGATTTGGACCAGTACGAATGTGCCTGTGACAGTTATACTTATGGTTAAGAATTTCGGATGCACGAAAAATTAACGACGCTTTTCGAACAACGAAATTCTAAGTGAACAAGATGCAACACGCCTGGTTTGCGAAAGAATATAAACTAGTTGCGCTATCAAGAGCAAGATAGATGGCCATTGTACGATGGACCTGATAATTTATTATATTTTAAAGTTGAATTAAAGATAGAAGCAGTCGTTAATGCGTGAATTTCAAATGGTGCGACAATAGCGCGTACACTAATTTTAGATCTGAAAGGTGACTTTCTTTCTGGCATAGGTTCGTACAGGAGGAGCTAAACCAGTTCCGTTAGCTGGATCTCCTTGGGTTGGCAAAATACTTTCGATATCATCGCGCATGAAGAATGCTGGTTTTAAGTGTTCGATGGACACTTGACGAGAGGTGCCATTAAAATCAATTTCGTAAACACGATCGGACCTTTGATTTATGATTTTATGAGGACCGGTGTAAGGCCGCTCAAGAGACTTCCTGACATGGTTGCGCGTAAAAACGTGCGAGCAAACCGCTAAATCTTTAAATAGGAAGGTTTCCGTTTATATTTATGACTTACCGGAACAGGTTTGATTTTGCACATATGTTCTTGAAATTCCTCGACGAACCTATGCGGGTCTGGAGCGAAATCCTCAGGAAGCACAAATTCACCAGGTATGCATAGCGTAGTGCCAAATACGAATTCGGCTGGTGACGAACCGATGTCCAAGACGTTGGACCTGAGTCCCAAAAGGACTGTCGGAAGTGATTGGGACCACTCTTGGTCGGCATGGCACATAAGTGCTGCCTTCAGGCATATGTGCCAACGCTCAATCGTGCCATTTGCGGCCGGATGGTAAGCAGTGGTTCGAATGCGATTACAGCCTACGGTTTCAAGTCGAGCCTTAAAAATTTGCGACTCGAATTGGCTACCCTGATCCGTCGTCAGGGTTTCAGGAGTGCCATAACGTGAAATCCATTGATCAACAAAAGCTCGACAAATTGTGAGTGCTTCAATGTTGGGAAGCGGCACTGCCTCAGGCCAACGAGAGAAACGATCAATCATCGTGAAGCAGTAACGAAACTCGTTGCTTACAGGCAACGGTCCGACAATATCCATGTCGACGTGACGAAAACGACCGTCTGGTGCCACAAAATCAGCTGGTAAAAGCTGGTTGTGACGTGAAATTTCAGACTGCTGGCAAGCCGTGCACTGCTTCCACCAGTCCTTTATATTTCGGCGCATGAAAGGCCAGACGTAGTGCTCCCTGATAATGCGTTCGGTTATCTTAGCATTCGGGTGCGCAGGATTGGGAAAAAGATGGAACACGCGTTTTCATAGTGCCAATGGTATATATGGGCGTAAAGTTTCGCCGAGTAGGTCACAATATATTGTCGACCTTCCCGAATCCCATTGGACTTTTTTAAGGTTGAGCGAGCATTTCGGATCCATAAGGATGGTTTTCAATTCCTCGTCAGACTCCTGGATTGTTGCTAGTTCGCAAATGCTGAATTCGGTGGGTAAGGTGATGGCCTCTTCCCGAGAGAGTGAATCGGCGACGGTGTTGTCGGCACCAGAAAGATGTTTAATCTGAGTTGTAAACTGCGAAATAAATGCCAGCTGACGTTGCTGACGTGGCGATGCTTTCTCGGATTTTCGGAGGAAAGAAAAAATTATTGGCTTATGATCGGTGACGACTTTGAAGACTTGTCTTTCTAAGAAATATTTGGAATATAGAATCGCCTCATAGATAGCCGTCAGTTTACGATCGTAAGTACTATAATTTCTCTGCGCTAGATTAAATTTCCTCGAGAAGAATGCTAGCGGTTTCCATTCGCCCTCGACTAGTTGTTCGAGCGAAGTTCCCATGCCGTAGTCCAAAGCGTCCGTCACGAGACGAGTCTCGGCGTCGTGCGATGGATGCGCGAGGAGTGCGGCAGTAGCCAGATCCTGTTTGACCTGCTCAAACGCCTGTTCTGCCTCGGCCGTATACGAAATGATCCTTTTATCATTCTTTCGAGAAGGCTTTAGGTTTTGAGAAGTTGGAAATTGCCTGAATCTTCTCCGGTGTGGGAGCACAACCGTTACAGCTCACGGTGTACCCTAAGAATTCCAACTCTTTTTCACCCAATTGACACTTGGCGAGATTAATGCCAAGAGAATATTCTCTCAAACGCTGAAAAACGATTCTTAGTTGGCTTTCATGCTCTACCTCGTTGGAATACGCGATGAGGTTATCATCAATATAGCAAAACACGAACTCCAGGTCACCCAAAGCTTGGTGAATGTAACGCTGGAATGTCTGCCCTGCGTTTCGCAACCCGAAGGTCATCTTCGTGTACTCAAAGAGTCTGAAGGGTGTGATGACCGCAGTTTTTGGTATGTCATCGGGAGCGATAGGAATTTGATGATACGCTGAGCGTAAATCGATTCTAGAGAATAACCTCTTGCCATGTAGGATGGTTGGAAAATCGCTCAAATGCGGAACCGGATAGCGGTCAGGTGCTGTCACCGCGTTCAGCCTACGGTAATCGCCGCAAACGCGCCATTCACTGTTTTTCTTTCGAACCAGGTGTATAGGAGCAGCCCATGGACTGCTCGATGGCCTGCAGATACGGTCGGCAACAGGTGGTCCGGATGTTATAATATGATGCTTGACTCGATCATTGGGAGTCGCGTTATTTGCCTCCGATGTCAGGGTAAGTTCCGAAAACTCTGCTAAGACCTTCGCGAATGGAGCGGATCGATTGATCACGCTCATCCCGAAAACAGGTGTAACTTTAAGGAATCCCTTTGAGCTCAGACCCGTTTTAGTATCGAGAAGGCGAGATTCGTGGAGGAACGGTACGAGTTAGAAGTGGGCCAACAGATCCGCCCAAATTATTAGGTAGGGAACAGATGCGACACAAAACTCCCAGGTGAGCTCGCGCCACAAATCCAAATTGAGAGTAACGCGTTTATTTCCGAACGTACTGACCCGCGAGTCATTTGCTGCAAAAAGTACCAAATCGCTGGGTTTCGTCATTTTATTTTTACTATCGGCTGGTAGCAATGATAGGTCTGACCCGGTGTCGATCAAGTAAATGAGACCTGAATTGCGGTCCCGTATGTGGAGACGTTTAGATT
>WSXT02216291.1:0-17275 GCA_011762715.2 Neuroterus valhalla | reverse complement strand
ATTTTCAAAATTCAAAAATATAAAAGAAAATGAGAATTTTTAGCCAAATTACGCAAGATTGAAAAGAAAGTCAGAGAAAAAAAATGATTCTTCTTGGGAGCCCTACAAGATCGTGAATACAACTTTTTGAATTTTCTCAAAAAATCAAGAATTCCAATTTTGATGGCACAAAAAATAAGGAAAAGTAATCTGTGAACTTGATAACTATCGACAGAATGATCGTATCCGATTGTGCTTTAGCACCCATTTCGAGGGACCAAAAATACGAGTCGAGTTCGTTAACCAGTTATTTCAGATGAAAAATCAAAGAGGAGGAGCATTTTGAAAAATTTTTTAAATTCTTTTGCCAAGATTAAGAAATTGTAAGTACGGTTTCTTGTAGTGGGTAAAAAGTGAAACAAATTATCCTCGTAATTTTTTTTGATAAAAACAAAATTTTCAGAATTGTGCAATTGTCGAAATTCGAAAATATAAACGAAAACGAGAATTTTTACACAAACAACGCGAGATATAAAAAAAAGTTTGAAAAAAAAGAATGTTTCTTTTCGGGAGCCCTCCAGGATAACCTTTAGAACATTTCGCGTTTCCTCAAAAAATCGAAAATTCAAATTTTGGTCGCACAAAAAATAGTGAAAAAATATGCCCGCTGCGCGGGCCCATTCTCATCGGGCGCTCCGCGCGCAGCTCGCTTCGCTCGCAAGTTTGAGCGCGCCGAAGGCGCACGTCTTTCGGATCTCGCGCTTCGCGCTCGATGGTAATCTTGCTTCGCGCTCCGCGCTCGGTTATGAATTCAACTCGCGCTACGCGCTCGGCCTTTGTACTTCCCTACTGTTATATGCAAAGCTTTTGAAACTTAAGAGCAAAATTTTCACTACTTTGATTCGATGAATGTGCATTCTCTTCTGTTAAAGCTTCTCGGGCTTTAACGAATACATTCTCATCGCGTGTCTCGTGCTGCGCACTCAATCAAAGTTTGTCCAGAACGGTAGAGAAGTTTTGTTACCTAATTTTTTTCACATGTTGTGTAGTTTTCCTAGAAATTCAATTTTTGAATTCCTAACTTTATTCTTTTCGATTCAAACAAAAACTGCGTATCCAATGGGAAAAATCATAACAAATTTACTGATATTTTTCGGGTGAAAAACTTTTCTCTATCAATCTTTTATGTTAGCATTGGTCATTTTTTCAAAAATTCTATTATTCCATTTTTATAGTTATTTTTCCTGAATGAAATAAAGAAAATACATATCCTGTTAAAGAATATGATAACACATATAGAGATAATTTTTAAATCTTGGAAAAGAAGATCCAAAAATTTCATCAAAATGCTCCCTCTCTCTTATTTTTGATCCAAAACAGCTGGTTTACGAATGCGGCTTGTATTTCTGGTCCCTTGAAATGGGTGCCAAATCACGATCGAAAAAGATCATTCTTTCAAAAGTTATTAGGTTCACAGATTACTTTCCATTATTTTTTGTGCGATGAAAATTGGAATTTTCGATTTATTGAGAAATTCAAAAAGTTGTAAATTCCTCCTCATATCGCTTCCAAAAAGAAACATTTTTTCTCTCACACTTTTTTTTCATATCTTTCGTTTTTTAGTTAAAAATTCTCATTTTTATTCACATTTTCGAATTTTGGAAATGCCATAACTCTGAAAATTTTGTGTTATAAAAAAAATCATGAGAATGAATTGTTTCACATTTTACCTGCTACAAGAAATAGTACTTGAAATTTTTGAGTGAAAAAAAAGTCCAAAAATTTCTCAAAATGCTCCCCCTCTTTTATCTTTGATCCAAAACAGCTGGTTAACGAACGAGTTTTGTATTTTTGATCCCTCAAAATGGGTGCCAAAGCACGATCGAATATCATCATTTTTCGAAATTCATCGGGTCCACAGATTATTTTCAATTATTTTTTGTGCGATCAAAATTGGAATTTTCGATTTTTTGAGAAAATTCAAAAAGTTGTGCAATCCATCTTATAGGGCTTTCAAAAAGAAACATTTTTCCTTTCATACTTTTTTTTCATATCTTTCGTTGTTTAGCTAAAAATTCTCATTTTTGTTTACATTTTCGAATTTTGAAAATGCCATAACTCAGACAATTTTGTTGTTATCAACAAACATCATGAGAATGAATTGTTCGAGTTATTACTCACTACAGGAAGCTGTATTTACAATTATCAAGTCTTGAAAAAATGGTCTAAAAAATTTTCAAAATGCTCCCGCTCTTTCATTTTTGATCCAAAATAGCTGGCTTACAAACTTGACATTCAGTTCCTGACACTGAAAGAGTGTACCAAAGGCCAATCAAATCGATTAGTTTTTACGAAAGTTATCGTGGTCACAGATCGACATACATACAGACAGACATACACATTCGTAAAAACCTGTTTTTTGGGTTCAGAGGGTCTCAAAACGTGGACATTTGACAAAAACGGGGAGAGGGGGGTCAAATTTTACACAAATCTAATACCTTCTCTGATAAGAATGTAAAAATAGAAAAATTTATTTTTTTGGTCAAACTATTCAAGGTACAGGGAAATGTAAATGGAGTAAAATTATGCACCGAAAAAAGATCTACAAATTCGGTAGAATTAGCTTTTTGATAGGACAAGTAGTTTTTGCTTCATCTATAAAAAAGCAAAGGAAAAAATGAAAAAAATGAACTTTTGGACAATTGACACAAGCTTAGGAAAAATCAAATAGACGCAAGTTTTTTACCAGGAAAATATCTCTAAATGTGTTCTCAACTTCTTTAACAGGATACAACATGTTAAAAAAATTAGGCAACAAAACTGCTCCACCGTTTCGGACAAACTTTGATCGAGTGCGCAAAACGAGACATGCGATGAGAGCCGCGTTAGAGCCGGAGAAACTTTTGAGTTTCACAAGATTTTCATACAACTGTAGGAAGGTACAAAGGCCGAGCGCGTAGCGCGAGGTGAGATCACCATCGAGCGCGAAGCGCGAGACCCGAAAGTCACGCGCCGCAAGCGCGCTCAAACTTGCAAGCGAAGCGCGTGATAAGAATGTGCCCGCGCAGCGGGCAGATTTTTTTTATTATTGATTATTTGGTTACCAATGGACCCAATGAATCTTGGCACGAACAAGCGACACAAGGATTCTCAAGAATTTGAAGACATGAGTTATTTCACCGTTGAAATGACAAGAAACACTAGCACAATTGTTCTTGCCATCCGTGAAATAGTTCCAGGGTGTGCCATTTGTCACTCTTTCAGACTGCAAGATCGACCGTGAGATAAGTGCCTAAATACCGGCCATTATTCCCCCGGTCCATTTACCTACGTGTAAGTAGAAACGGTGTACTTACTGGCACGCCACCGACTTCAGACCAATATTACCTCTCTTATAAACACGAACAGCTAAGGTGGAGGAATTCTCGCGTCAGATTTTCATGATCGATAGCTGAAAATAATACAATGTATGGAAAGTCTACTTCAAAGAAACATTTTTAAGAAACAGGAAGAATATATCACCCTTAGATTTCTCTATTGAAATTTCAAAGTGTAACAAAAAAATAAAATAAAGAAGACGATTGAGAAGGCAATCTCTATAACCCCTTCCTTATCTTTTTCACTTCTCTTCTCATTTTTAATATTTCCAAAACACAATATGTATCTTCAACGCAATTAAAACATTTGGTAATTCGAATAGTTCTGATTCCAGAGCAAATAGTGGGAAAGGAGGCTCAACATTTTGCCTTTGAGTTGAGACATGACGGATTCCAAGCAAGTGGTGGTAATTAGACAATTTTGAGATTAGGCGTCGTACACCCTTCTTTTTTCGAATATTGTGTTGTTGTTTGTTTTTGTTTGAATCGGATATCAAGCAATTCTTGCGCCTGAAAATCGGCCCCGCCGTACACTCTGAATAGCGGTCACTGGCGTGCATTGCCATGCCGGACCCAAAACGCGACGGGTAACGGACATGTCGACTCAACTGGTCACTGCAGTTGGTGATGATATGCATACAGATTTTCATGAATAACATTAATGAACCACAATTGAATAACTTAGCTGCAAATGTATATAATTAGTATTGGATCCACCATTTGCTTAGGAGTATAATTTTTTGTTGGAAATTCAGTTTCATTTTGTTGAAAATTATTTCCACATGCTGCAAATAACTATTCCATATTATGTTGAAAATTGATAAATAAACTATTTTTGTGAAAAGCTTGGTTGAAAATTCTCTTATTTTGGTAGAAAATAGAACTATTTTCGATTAAGTTTGTCTTCCTGGCTTGGAAATTCATCACAATGTGCTGGCGATTTGTTTTATTTTTTAGCTGGATAATCTTATTTGGTTGAAGATGCAACTCTTGAGCTCAAAAATCGTCCATCTTAGTTTGAAAATCAGTTTTTTCTAAATTCCGAAGTGTGGTTAGAAATTAATATTTTGGGTGAAGGGTTCAATTATCATGTTGAAAATGGGATGTTACGTCGGATGAAATGTCAACTTCGATTTTTCTCTTTAAGAATTATTCTTCGTTGGTTTGAAATTTAACTGTTTTGTTAAAAATTCAATGATTTCGTGAAAAACGTAACTATTTAATACGAAATCGAAGTCGCGTTTCGAGGCCGGCATGGCAGTGCACGCCGATGACTGCTATTCAGCTTGTACGGCGGGGCTGATTTTCAGGCGCAAGAATTACATGATCTCTAATTCAAACAAAAACAAACTATTCACGATATTCGAAACAAGAAGACGCCTAATCAGGGTCTTAAGATAAGTTGAGACAAATATTACAACTAACAATTCACCAGTGTAATATAATTTTGTCTCCAGTGAAAGTCTATCCTTGACGAAGCACCTTAAGGATCAGAGCCAGTAGTTTATCTAAGAACGTGATGGTGTATCACAGAAAATTTTCAGACAATTTGGGAAGATTTGCCATTTCTTTGTCGAGAGAACCAGGTCAAAACACAGAAAATCCTAATTCTTCGAGTAATTTGAGAAAGCAAAGCTACAGCTAGTATAACGCTGCGTCCAAAAGTAACTTTCGATCCTGATTATTACATTTTTAACAATCAACTTTTTCTATGTCTGAAAAAATTTTTCGTCACGAAGAATATTTTTGATTCAAACCGTTCACTCATTGAGTGTTTAAAAATCCATGTATCCATGGGTTTTGGTCTACATTATGCTCTATGTATAAAAACTCTACTTCAGAAAAAAATTCTCAATAAACGAGAAAAATATTCTAACCTCAAATGTCTCTGTTGAAAATTCCAGAAATAATATAAAAAGTGGAAAGATGAATGAGGAGACAAGAGACAAGCTTCCGTTATTCGAACTGGAAAAATTTGCGTGACCCCGAAAAATAAAAATCACCCGGGAAAAAATGATTCCACACTGTTTGTTAGTTTCGTTTGCGAGTTCAATGGCGGGAAACCGGTTGGCGCGTGAGAGCTGCCTCACCTGAAACAACACAACGTTTTCAGATCGCTGATCCCATAAGCGTTTGCTCGTTTGATCCCTCTGTTGTTCAGCGCCTACATTTGCGAACCCCGTAATTCCTACGCTCCGCGGGTCAGCCCGAAAAAACGGAAGCCAGAGCCGATCGGGTAAAAAATATTTGTTTAGATGAGAAAAATTATTTGCTGCATTGTCTTTAAAGTAGTAGTTATTCCGAGAATGACCCGCTGCGCGCGCTAGATTTTTTTGTTAAGGGACAAAATAATTTCAGATAATTATTGAAAGATGTTATTCTTACATGCACGTTTCAGAGGTATTCACGTGGATTTTTCGAATAATTGAAAAAACGATTAGTTTGTACGAATAGTTTCTTCGAAACGAAAAAAAATTGTGCCTAAGCCTGTTTCGGTGGCGCAGTTGGTGTGACGGTCCCCTTAGTGGCGTTCTCGGTTCTGAATCGGGCTGAAGCAGATTTTTCGGGTTCAAATCGAGTCACATGTGGCAAATCTCTTTTGCGCTTGCCTCTTTCACGGCAAGTCTCTGTCACGCCATCTATCTTGAGAAGATTGTCAATTTCGTGGCAAGTCTCCTGAATCGAATGGTCCCCTTGCGGCACCTCTCACCCTCGGAAGCAGCAGAAGTGCGCTATCTCTTCCTTACAGAAAATTCCAAGTTTTCCTTCACAGCAAATAGGCCAAAGACTGGTCATGAGAATAATGTAGGTGACACAACCTCAAAATTGTAAATCTGATAACAGAAATAATGAAGGTCACATGTCTTCCTCTTTTCCCAAGTATATTGAGGGGTTGAGGGGAAGACACTCCTGTGACGGGTCTTGGGAATAGTGAACATCACGTGACCTCAAAATGCTCAATTGTGTTGCTCTGGAGACTTGTCCTGTATCTTTCAAAGGTGAGAGATTTCATTTCCTTCCTGTTTTTGTTGTTTGGCCAGTTTTGACAACTTCGTCAAAACTGGCGGAAGAAGAATTGATTTTGGCGAATTTAACTCCTTAATTAAAAAACTAAGGGATCGTTAGGGTGCTGGAGTGGATGGTATACCTGCTGAAATGCTCAAGAGAAGTATCGGATGTTCCTTTGTACGGTTGAATGAATTTGAGAATATGTGTGATGTGAAAGGTGAAGTTCCAACTAATTGGAGAAAGGCGATTTCGAGTTTAATTGTCAAGAGAGATGGTGATAAAGGTGACTGCTCTAATTATAGAACAATCAGGCTACTAAGTACCTACCGTGGGTGAAAAACACCAAATACCAGAAATACAATTACCAAAATACTTTTTACTTGGATCGCAGGAGTAACCTAGCGGAAGGACCTTATAAGACTGACAGTTTTTGGGTTTTCAAGAATAACCTTACTCCGATACCCACATTTGAATCGGAGGGACGGCTGCTTCGATTATCAGCGATATAGTTGTTTTGCCTATTAGGAATAATCATTCTGATCATTTCTCTTAGAAAAGGGTTAGAAAGTCAAGGTTTTTTCTGAATTTTCAATTCATTTTCAACGTTTCGGTTAAGGCAAGATAATAATCAATTAGAGTCAACAAAGATGATTGTTTAAACAATTTTTTATTATTTATAACAATATCCGTTTTGAATTTTGCTACAAAGTAGCGGCTTTTTCTAAAATTTCAATTTTTTTTCCCACTTCTCACTTAAAGTAAGTAATTATTTTATTTCATTCAGCAAAAATAATTGTTCAAACAAATTTTAAATGTTTATAGCTATCTTCTTATAGATTAATACTACACAATCGCGGTTTCTCCCTGAAATTTTAAACTTTTTTCCACATTTGAATTAGATTAAAGTAATAATCAATTCATGTAAAAAAATTTGTTTGATCCATTTATTATCATTGCTAATAATATTTTCTTTAACTTATGATATAAACTTGCAGTTTTTTCTGAAATTTTCAATTTTTTGTCCATTTTTTACTTAGAGTGAGTTAATATTTGATTAAATTTATCAAAAATATATGTTCAAAAAAATTATTATTGTTTATGGCTATCTTCTCTACGATTAGTGCTGAAAAGTTGCGATTTTTTCTAAACTCTTGAGATTTTTGGCCACTTTTTACTTTGTAAGGTAATAGGTAATGCGAGTTAACAAACATGCTCATTTAAACAATTTATTATTGGTTATAACCATTTCCTCTTAGATAAGTGCTAGAAAGATTTTGTTTTTTCTTGAATGTTCAACTTTGCACTGAATAGAATTTTAATGAAATTCAATGAGATTTCATTTTTGGTCAAATTAAATTGTTTTTATTTTAAAAAATGTTTTTTTTTTTATATAAACTATTATATTTTTGATTACAAATTTATATTGCTAGGTCGAAGATTGAACTCTTTGGATGAAAGTTGAACTACTTCCTTAAAAATTCAATTTTTGCGTTGAAGATTCATAATTTCAGTAGAAAATTCGAAATTCAATTTTCACTGACTGAATTCAGCTTTTTTGTTCTATTCAATTTTCTTTGAAAATTGGAAAATGAACAAAAATAATTTACCTAAACAATGCAATACTATTTAAAAATTATTCTGTCTAATGTTTATTCATTATTTGTTCACAAGTAGAAGGTAAAGCAAAGTTAAACATTTCAGAAAAAACTGCGACTTTCTAGCACTTATCCAAGAGAAGAAACCCATGAACAATAATAATTTTTCTAAACAATTATTTTTGTTAAAATAGATTGAATATTAACTTATTTAGAGTAAAAAGTGAACAAGAAGTAAAAATTTCAGAAAAAACCGCGAGTTTCCATCATCAGTCAAAGGAAACATTATTATCAATGATAAGAAATTGTTTGAACAATTATTTTTTCAACATGAAATAATTATTACTTCGATCTAACTGTAAAGTGATAAAAAATTTAAAATTCCAGGAAAAAACCGCAACTATTATTCTAGAAAGAGATAGCTATAAATATTTACAATTTGTTTGAACAATTATTTTTGCTAAATTCAATTGAATCATTACTTACTTTGGGTGAAAAGTGAACAAAAAGTTGAAAATTTCAGAAAAAATCGCAACTTTGTAGCATTATTCTAAGCGAATATTGTTATAATCATTAAAAAGTGTGTAAACAATCATCTTCGTTAACTCTAATTCATTATTACTTCGTTCTAACTTGAACGTCGTAAATAAATGGGAAAATTCAGAAAAAACCTTGACTTGCTAACCAGCCAAAAACTAGAAAAACCCATTTTTTGACTTATGGGGTTTTTTGGAACCCTAAAAAACCGACTTATAGGGGTGATATTTGAAAAGTAATATTCTACTCACATTCTGTGACTAATTGTGAAGAGAAATGTTGAATTTCGAACTCGTTCCACCTATTATTGAGAATTCTGAATGAAATTTACAAAAACGTATTTTTTTATTATGGGAAATACGTGCTAAACTTCATAGGGCTTGCGCCACCTCTAAATATTATTTCTTAAAAAAGTAGAGCGGTCGCGGGACCGCCGACAGAAGTTTTGCTCTTTCGCGTTGAAACAAAAACATAAATTTGATTGTTATTCCATTCATCGATTGGGAGAAAACATCTGTCGGCGATTGAGCTGCGTGTAAGTCCGTGTTCAATACACACACGCGGCGCGTCGAGTGTGCGCCATGTCCCCAGCAAGAGTGGGGACGGGCGAAAGGAGCAGAAATGTGAGAACGGGAAGAGGCGCAGCGTGACCTGTCGCAGAGTCTACTGTACATATACTACACCGGCCTCTAGAGCGGCAGGGAGGGAGAAAGAGACAGAGAGAGAGAGAGAGAGAGAGAGAGAGAGAGAGATTGCTGCGTTGGTGCCATGCTATAGACATTCTCAGTCTTATTTTTCGTGGTGCGGACGGGGTGCTCCCGTTTTTCGCAGGAAGGTGGCCTCGCTCACAGTATTTGTATGTATAACAACATAATTTTTTTTTCTCCCCTTGAAACTGTCAGTCTTATGCGGCTACCAGACTTTTACATTGAGTGAAATAAATACGTATCAATATTTCTGGTGCAAATCACAGCAGAAAAACTTAAATGTATAAAACAATTTTCAAATCAGTACTCATTTCATAATTATGAAACCTAATGACAGTGGTAACTGAACTTGACAAAGTTTTTACTTCGAGCGTATCCTTTGTGAAAAATGACCATTCCAGTGTTTTAAATTGGTTATTCCAGATCAGAGGTGTCCAACGCGTGAGCAACGGTGTAAATAACTGTCACTCGTCAATCCTCTCTTTTACCAACTCGAATGCGTTCATGCGGTGAGCGCTATGTGGAAAGGGGAAACGAGAAGAGAATTCTCAAAGAATCACTTGGAGAAGGGGGAGAAAGAAGAAGCGCGCCAGCCTTGCGTTGGACACCCCTGTCCTAGATAGTGAGTCTAATTCTACTTAATGGGAAAAATTACTGGGCCAAATTGGAGTGTCAAATTGATCATCCCTTGCAGTATGTCTAATTCTCTGCGGATGGTTCAGCTAAACACAAAAAAAGTGTCTATCTGACTAAAGAGAAATAATTATGGATCGTGTATGATACACTCTAGAATTTCAAACGCAACATCTATATTTCGACACTCGTTTTTTCTTCGCGTGTCTGGAAAAATGCTTATCTTTCTGGAAAAAAAATATTCCAGAGAAGGGATTCTCAATTCCACGTGTGAGATCCAGCGAGTTGCAATTAGCGAGTGTCGCTCGCGTAAAGCACCTACTTGCCAGCGATTTAATCAACGGTTAGGTACGTCGTCGAAGTCCTCCCCGTGGCCATTAATTCCTTTGGAGACTCACCTAGTCCCTCCTTTCCGCTCCTCTTGCCGAAATAACAAACCTCTCCTACGTGAGAGGAGTCGTTGGAGATACAAGGACGATAAAATCACGAGGGACGATACGCCGGCACGGGTTGGTTTGGTCGAGTGGGTGGGATGAGACCCCCTCCCATTCTTTCGATAGAACGAGAAAATGAAGGGTGGGGATGTGACGGTGAATCTCGCCCGACTGCACCCTTGTGCGCTGCTGGGTTGGAAAACGTACCATCGCAGGGCAGGGGGAATAGCAATTAAAAGTATCTGGCACAATCTTCCTTAAACTTCTTCTTCCTCTTCCTCGTCTCCTTCTTCTTCTTTTTCTTGTTCTTCCTGGCTCCTCTCGCTACCAAGAGAAGGCATTATTAAAACGCGCCGTCGACTGCAACCACGACACCCCACTGGGGAACCCATCCCACTCCTTTTTCGTGGTTACCCGCCGTTTTCAACTCTTTTGCATGGGAGATGCGGAAACCCAGGAATCGGGAGTCGTGAGTATTGTAGCTAGTGTCTTCTCCTTTCCCGATTTCTCCCTTCAGATTCTTCGGCTACCAAACCCCCGGGGACATTGTCTCATCACCTTCCAATGTTGAGAAGTTAATTAAGTATAATAATCAGGGTGTCTACTAACCAGGAAAATCAGAAAACTGAGATATAGCTTGGAATTAAAATGAAACTGGAAATGAAGACGGAAATACGTATCTGAAAATTATATCAATTCAAGAGTACAGCTCTAAATAAATTGTATTCTCTGAGAGATATGATTATATTTAATTAATTATTACGACATTTTTTGTTGTTCATAACGCCTTTTTGAATTGAATGGTTTCATGCTTTTGTTGCAAATATTAATTTTTTAATGAACTTTTTGTTATATCTTACAAGTTTGGACCCATGGATACGTGATATTCTTTTACGGAATTATTCAAAATCTCTTTAAATCTTCCCGTATTTCTTCGAAATGTTGAGGATCTCTGCATAAACTTAAAATTCTGTTGAATTTTCCATGAATAACTGAAGTTTTCATGGAATCATGCAAAAACTTTTAGAATAAAATGTTGGGAATCTTTCTATAATCTTTATAAGATTTCCGAATCTCCGCGTAATTTTAGGAATCTCCTGACATCTTCCCACTATTTCGAAATGTTTTGAATCTTCCCGAAATATTTTAGAAACTTCCAAATCTTTATGGATTACTTGTGATATAATGTAGAATCTTTTGAGATTTCTGCGTCTATTTTCCCGTTTCTCTTCGAAATGTTTTGAATATTTTGAAATCTTGAAAATATTTCTGGAATCTGTCGAAGCTTATGAAATGACGAATCTTCCGAAATTCCGAGGTATTTGTGAAATTTCGGAATCACCGAAATCATAAGGAAACTTAGGAACTTTTGGAATTCTCGAAAGAACATGGAAATCTTGTGTGATTATTATTTTAAAATGCTATACAGTATTCTCAAATCTTCCGACATCTTCATGGAATCTGTATAAAGTAATTTACAATCTTCTGAAATCTCTTGCCGTGAAATTATTAAAATCTTCTGGAATCTTTGGAATCTTATGGATCTTTTGGAACCTCTGCAAACTTTGTGAAATAATTGGCGATCTTTCGTAATTTTTCCGAATTTCGTTGTCTTTCTCCAAAATGTTTGGAGTATTCCGAAATCTTACAAATCTTTCTGGAAAGTTTAGAATCTTCGTGAAATTTCACGATTCCCGAAATTTCTTGAAATCTCCAGAAGCTCTTGAAATTGATGTTGAATCATTGAAATCTTCGTGGAATCTCTTCAAATGGTTAGAGAAATCTCAGCAATAATTCAAGATATTTTGAAACCATCGAGATCTTCTAGAAGCTTCTGGAATTTTGAAATATTTTTTAAATTTCGGAATTTTCTAAGCCTTTGCTGAATTCCAGGATCTTTACTATTTTTATAAAAACGTGGAAATCTTTGGAAATCTTTGTAAAACAATATGCCTTCATCTAGAATCTTTTGTGATCTTTGGAATCTTTATGAAGTAATCTACAATCTTCTGGAATCATTTGGAGTTTTCGAGTATTTTCTAATTTTCTAATTTTGTAGGTCTCGGAAACATCTCGCAATCTTTGGAATCCATTCGCAATCTTTGTGAAATGATGTACCATCTCTTGCGATTTGAATTTTCTTCCCGGATTTTGTAACAATGCTTAGGATATTTTGGAACCTTAAGCATCTTCTTAGAACCTCCAGAATCTTTGTGCAAATTTCAAAACTGTGAAATTTTCCTGGAATATCCGAAAACTCTTGAAATCGTTGTAAAATCATGAAATTCTTTGTAAGATATCCTGATCCTTTGGAATTTTCCGGAATCTTTTTCAATTTTGAAATATTTGTTATATTCAGGAATGTTTTGGAATCTCTATGAATCGACATACAGTCTTCCAGAACCTTCCAACATCTTTGGAATGTTTGTAATGTGATTTACAGTCTTTAGAAACATCCTGATATCTTTCTACAATTTCGGAATGTTTGGAATCTTCCCAAAATCTTTCAGAAGCTTTGAAATCTTTATGAATTCTTTGTGATATAATTTACAATCTTTTGAGATTTCTTCAGTAACTTCCTTGTTTTTCTCCAAAATGCTTGAAATTTCTTTAAGTCTTGATAATGTTTCTGAAATCTGTCAAAGTTCACGGAATAAAAAATCTTCCAAAATACTAAAATATTCGTGAAGTACCGAAATTGCCGAAATCATAAGGGAACTTCGGAACCTTTGGGATTCTCGGAAGATTATGGAGATCTTGTGTGATTATTATTGTAAAATGCTAAACAGTATTCCCAAATCTTCCAAAATTTTCACGGGATCTGTGTGAAGTAGTTTACAATCTTCTGAAATCTCTTAAAATTTTATGGGAATGTTTTACAATCTCCTGTAATCTTCGAAATCTTAAGATACTTCTGGAATCTTCAGAACTTGAGTGAAATTCGAATCTTTCAGATTTCTTGGAATCTTTTGAAGTTGCCGTGAAATTATTTAAATCTTCGAAATATCATGGGATCTTTTGAAACCTCTGCAAACTTTGTGAAATCTTTGTGAAGTAATGGTCGATCTTTCGTGATTTTTCGAAATTTTAGCTTTATTCCTTCAAAATGTATGGAATATTCCAAAATCTTACAAATCTTTCTGTAAACTTTAGAATCTTCGTGAACCTTAACAATTCCTGAAATTTTCTTGAAATCTCCAGAAGATTTTGAAGTTGGGTTTAAATCATTGGAATCTTCGTAGAATATCTTGAAATCGTTGGAGAAATCTTTACAATAATTCAAGATATTTTAAAACCATTGAGATCTTCTAGAAGCTTTTAAAATTAAATTTTTTTTCCGGCATTTCAGAATATTCCAAATCTTTGTTGAATTCCAGAATCTTTATTATTATAAAACAAGCGTGAAAATCTTTGTAAGATTCTGTGAAATGATATGCACACTTTTAGAGTGTTTTGTAATTTTTGTGAATTAATTTACAATCTTCTAGAATCTTCTTAAATATTTTTAGTATTTTTCTAATGTTTCCAGCTTCCCCGAAATTCCCAAAATTTTCGAAAAGTCTCTTGAAATATATCTGGAGTTTCAGAATATTCGAAATCTTCCTTAAATTGCTGTAAGTCTGAAATATTTTGCAATCATCAGAATCCTTTTGCAATCTTTGTGAGAGAATGTGCCATCTCTTGCGATTTGAATTTTCGTTTAAAATTTGTTAACGATGTTTGGAAAATTTGAGTACCTTAGGCATCTTTTTGGAACCTTCATAATCTTTGTGAAATTTTAGAATCTCTGAAATATTCCTGGAATATTCGAAAGCTCCTGAAATTGTTGTAAGATCATAAAATTCTTTGTAAGATATTTTAATCCTTTGGGATCTTCTGAAATATTTCTGAATTTTGAAATATTTGTTTTATTCAGTTATTTTTTAGAATATATATGAATTGATACACAGTCTTTCAAAACCTTCCAAAATCTTTGGAATGTACAATCGTTACAATCGTTTACAATTTACAATCGTTTGAAGTATCCTGCATTTTTCGGGTACTTCTTTGGAATATGTGTGATTCTTCTATAATGTTTTCGATTCCAAAAATTTCCCTGGCATCTTCAGAATCTCTGCGGAATCTCGGATTCTCGCAAATCTTTGAAAATTCTTTTTAGAACACCGTCGACATATGCAATATTCAAAACTTTTTTTTCATGAATTCTTCAAATTCCTGAAAACCTTCCCCAAATCTTTGGAATCCTTGTGAAATTTTATAAACGTGAAAATAACGAAATCTTAGAAATCGTCGTTAAATTTAAAAATCTCCAATTTTTTTCAAATGCTTGAGTTCTCCAGAATATTTGTCAAATGATATTAAAAATCATGTCGAAGTATTGAAAATCCTTTGGATTTTTTGCAGAATATCCCCAATCCTTGTTTATACTATAAAATTCTTTCAAACTAGGCAAAACTCTAGAGTTCGAATCATAATTTTTTAAATTTAAAGATCTTCTATTTCAATACTTTTCAATAGATTTAAATTGGATTTTAATCGACAATGATGTTCTTTTAATTTTTAATAATTTATTATTTTTTAATTATATAATTTTTCATTTTTCATTAATAATCTATTCATTTATTATCCATTATTCATATTATTATTTATTTTATGTATTGATTTATTCAATCATTTAATTATCAATTTAAATCCATTATTATTTGATTTATAATAATTTTCTTACGACGTTTTTCATAACTCAAAAACTCTTCATGATAAAAAAAATTCTTTGATCATGTATTTCAAAATTGTTCATATATTTATTGTCGACTAATATTAGTTAAAGATTATTAAAGGTGCGGCCATATATTTGTCAAGCATCTCGAAAATGAGAGATAGACAAATGGAGGAAGGGGTAAGGAATTATGCCAACTTTGAGAGGGTTCACGAAGTAATCCTGGCACGAAAGACCCGGGAATGAGATGAAAATACCTACGGAGTTAGAAAGGTCTTAGAGAGCTCGAATGTTCCCCCTTTCCCCTTTGTACTCGAAAATCCCGCAAATAAGACAGGAGTCTTCATATAATTCCTCCGCATTATCAAGAATTCTCAGGGAGAATTCCTGAATCCCACCTTTCAGACTCTTTCGAAATAAAGCCTCATCAAATGAGTTGTCAGTCTGATCTTCCCTAAAGAGACTTGTGCAGAAGAAAATACTGGTTGAGTGAAAGAAGTTGTGTCGAGGTGTGAATCTAGAAAAACTGGAAGACACTAGCTTGGAAAGGTGCAGAAAAGAACAGAAAGGAAAAGTCGCATCCTGATCTCGTTTGCCGCTTTACCCTCGACTTTGATTTCTTCTCTCGAGCACAAAGTGAACTGAGAAGAGGAGGAGAGAGAGATGGAGGGAAACCAGGAGAGTGAGCGATATTTACATGCGATTTGCATACTAGTTGATCCCTATTGCTTCCATCTCCAACAATCCGGGGATGAGAGACCCGAGCCTAACCTCTCTATCACACTTCTCCTTTTAACTTCTCTCACTCGCTTCTCTCATTTCCTCTTTTTGCAATCTAATTCGTACACAAGCTATATCCTCAAGTACAGATTCAACAATCTTCTAATTCACACTTCCATGAGCTCAAAATACACTAATAAGGGGAATACAAGCCGAGTGCTGCAGGAATGAAAATTCATGAAGTGTTCGGATTTTTAGTAGTGCTGATCTTTTCCTGAAAGGACGATAGAATTCTCATCATATTATAAGAATCTCTAGTGACCAATATTTGAGAAAATTACGACTCATCACGCCTACTTCATTTGACACCTCCTACTCTCTGCAGCCACTCCCATAAAATACACGTCAAATCTATTCCCTGGGTCGACGGAAACTTCCAACTTTTATTCCAATTTGAAAATACCTATCATTCCTCCTAATGTATCTCATGATTGTTGCATCACTTGTTATTACACTTCCTGCTATTGGGACCAGGAATGGTTAAGATATTCGAAAGTATAAGAGATTATCGTAACTCTTCTTCCGAAATTACGAGAACGCCCCTTCTTTGCTTCTCCTCCTAGATGCACTAGATAGCCAAGTCCTTAAGTAGGCCGATTTTTCTGAACCACGCTTTTACCGTTTCGAATTTTCTTCTCAACATTCCTCCAGTTCATTCTTTTCTTTGTTCAAAACGTGCTCAAAATTTAAAACACTCTACGTGAATCAGGAATATATAATAAAAAAGTTTGTAAATTCGCAATGAGGATGACCCTTTTCAAACTTAGGAACTTCACTTCTTCAGAGTATCAAAATTGTAGCTACCAGTGTATGAAGGATCGAGACTGTCTTTGTTTAATCCATTCGATTGCAATCCATTTTTTATGTTTACTTCCATTAGACACGCCTCTAGCCTACACTCAAATCTATTGTACACGCCCAACTACGTGCCAACATAAAAACGCCTTTCTCGTTTACTAATGTATTTCACGATTCGCTCTGAACTCACGCCCATGTACCTCGACAACACTCAACGGAATTTCTGAAAATTCTCTCATTTCGATCCACCTGAACTCAAAATATATCGGAGAGGAGAAATAATTTGAGTACTTACGAAAGGGGAACCGTTTGGATTTGGAAATACTGGTAACTTTTTCCTTAGGTTAAAAAATGTGCCCGCTGGGCGGGCACATTCTCATGGCGCGCTTTGCGCGCGGCTCACTTTGCTCGCCAGTTTGAGCGCGCCTACGGCGCGCATCTTTCGGATCTCACGCTTCGCACTCGATGGTAATCTCACCTCGTGCTCTGCGCTCGTTTTTGAATTCACCTCGCGCTACGCGCTCAGCTTTTGCACCTCCCTTCAGTTTTATATAGAGCTTGTGAACTCAGAAGCGAAATTCCTACTATTTCAATTTGATGAGTGTGAATCCTCTTTTGTTAAAGCTTCTCCAGCTTTAACGAATATATTCTCATCGCGTGTCTCGTGCTGCGCACTCGATCAAAGTTTGTCCAAAGCGGTAGAGAAGTT
>WSXT02216280.1:0-17277 GCA_011762715.2 Neuroterus valhalla | reverse complement strand
AGTTCAACAACACCATCCGAAAATGATGAAGGTTTGACAGCTAGAGCGTCAGACAATACGTCACAGCTGACAATATGTCCGCGTGGGAGATTATATTTCATGTGAGAATTTTATGATTATGCACAACTACGGCATTTATAGTACATTCGCGGGTTATACATGATCTTCTATTACTCACAACTATAAGTCAATGATAAAGAGTTTTGCGATTGATAACGCTCAAAGCCGTAATTCGGGCCCAAAGTTCGACAACACCATCCGAAAATGATGTAGGTTTGACAGCTAGAGCGTCAAGCAATACGCCACAGCTGACTACATGGCCGCGCGGGGGATTAAATTTCACACCAGGAATTTGATGATTATGCGCAACCACGGTATTTATGAAACATTCGCAGGTTATACATCAAATTCTGTAGCTCCCAACTATAAGTCTATGACGAAGAATTCCGCGATTGATAACGCACAAAGTCGTAATTTGGGGCCAAAGTTTAACAGCACCATCCGAAAATGATGAAGGTTTGACAGCTAGAGCGTCAGACAATACGTCACAGCTGACAATATGACCGCGCGGGAGATACAATTTCATCCTGGGAATTTTATGAATATGCAAAACTACGGCATTAATGAAACATTCCCGGGTTATGCATGAAATTCTATAACTCCAAACTATAAGTCAATAAGAAAGAATTTCGCGATTGATAATGCGCAAAGCCGTAATTCGGGGCCAAAGTTCAATGACACCATCCGAAAATAATGAAGGTTTGACATCTAGAGCGTCAGACATTCACTGTAGCGCCATCAACGACAAACAAATTCTAAACTTGACCAATTTGCAAATTTATTTATATTTATTACTGAAAAAATGTTTGAAGTATTAAATTTGTTTATTTGTAAATAGATATGTTGCAAATTAGTTTTTGCTAACTAAATAAAAATCAAGCACATACACGAATTTAAAAATTAATAAAAATAGAAAATTTCGATCTCGGTTTCCATTTGCAATGAATTATAAAGTTCTTTTCATTTTTAAACTATGTACAATTGTGAATTATCTTCTGGAAAAACAATTCCATTATTTTTTATCGGGAAACAATTCAATTTTTTATCTCTACCAGTTATTTATTGCGAGAGCTACTTTATTTATAAATCGGCTATTCTCAGAAATATTTTTTCAAAAATTATAAATGAATGTGCAAAATAAATTCTCAACTCGACCAAATTGCATGTTTATTTATATTGAAGATTGAAAAAAGTTCTTAATTTCGAACTTGGTAAATTTCTAAATTATCGAAAGTTTCCATTTACTAGAAACTTTAAGTTCGTTCCTTTCTGTTATAAACTATGAAAAATTGTGAACAATCATCTGGAAAAACATGGCGTTGATGGCACCACAGTTAAAGTCTGACGCTCTAGAAGTCAAACTTTCATCATTTTCGGATGGCGTTGTTGAACTTTGGCCCCAAATTACGGCTTTGTGCGTTATCATTCGCGAAATTCTTTCTTAATGACTTATAGTTGGGAGTTATAGAATTTCATGTATAATCCGCGAATGTTTCATAAATGCCGTAGTTGTGCATAATCATGAAATTCCCGGTGTGAAATTGAAATTCATCTGCCATCTCCCGCGCAGACATATTGTCTGCTGTAACAGTACATTGGGTGGCCACAAAAATTCCGACTTCGTTTATTCAATGCCCTTAAGTAAAGAATATTCATCAATATAAATTAAATAATTCAGGAAGAGAACATGTTTACCTACATGATCAATTCCTTCTTGAAATACGGATACGAGTACCTGGGCAATACAGGAAGGTTGGTGATAACTCCTCTGACAGATCGTTGCTATCGCACCTTATTTGGAGCCCTAAGCCTTCATTTGGGTGGAGCTCCAGAAGGACCAGCTGGTACAGGAAAAACCGAAACGACCAAGGATCTTGCAAAAGCCATGGCGAAGCAATGTGTCGTCTTCAATTGTTCAGATGGTCTAGACTACATCGCTCTCGGGAAGTTCTTCAAAGGTCTAGCATCTTGTGGTGCCTGGTCCTGTTTTGATGAATTCAACAGAATAGATCTGGAAGTTCTCTCGGTAGTAGCTCAACAGATCCTCACAATTCAGCGAGGCATACATTCCGGGGCTGAAAAATTGTCTTTCGAGGGTTCTGAAATCACCCTCGATCCCTCTTGTGCAGTCTTTATCACCATGAATCCAGGATATGCTGGAAGGTCTGAATTGCCAGATAACTTGAAAGCACTCTTCAGATCAGTAGCAATGATGGTACCTGATTATGCCCTTATCTCTGAAAATATGCTTTACTCATTTGGGTTTTACACTGGAAGATCTTTAGCTGTAAAAATAGTGACTGCTTATAAACTCTGCTCAGAGCAGTTGAGTAGTCAGTGTCATTATGATTATGGGATGAGAGCTGTTAAATCTGTTTTAACTGCGGCTGGTAATCTAAAACTAAAGTATCCAGATGAATCTGAGGATATTCTCCTGCTAAGAAGTATCAATGATGTAAACCTACCTAAATTCCTCAATCAAGACTTGCCTCTCTTTCAAGGAATCGCTTCTGATCTTTTTCCTGGAGTTGTTCTTCCTGAACCTGATTACACTCATATTAATTTCTGCACGAGAGAAGCTTGTGCCAAGGCTAATATTCAGTGCACGGACTATTTTCTTCAGAAGATACAACAAATTTACGAGATGATGATAGTCAGACATGGGTTTATGATAGTTGGTCTACCATTTGCAGGAAAGACATCAGCTTATAAGATGTTGGCTGAATGTTTAGCTTTGCTTGAAGAAAGAGAGCTGATGGATGAACATAAGGTTGAGATCACTGTTATCAATCCTAAGTCAATTACCATGGGTCAGCTGTATGGAAATTTTGATCCTGCTTCGCATGAATGGAGCGATGGAGTATTAGCGCTTAGTTATAGGGCTTTTGCAGTTTCGACAAATAAAAACAGGAAGTGGCTTATCTTTGATGGGCCTGTTGACGCTGTGTGGATTGAAAATATGAACACTGTACTGGATGATAATAAAAAGCTTTGTTTGATGTCTGGAGAAATAATACAACTCGCTCCTACAACAAATTTGATATTCGAGCCAATGGACTTGGAGGTATTTGTGATTACTGGATGATTTGTTATTGCTTAAGGATTGCATAATTTTTTCTTAATGGACAGGTTGCTTCACCAGCTACGGTTTCAAGGTGTGGGATGATCTATATGGAGCCAGTTTCATTAGGTTGGACTCCAATTTTGGAATCCTGGATGAACACTCTGCCAGAACTGTTGAGCGAGCATATCAGGTTTCACATCAAAGATATGTTTCTGAGATTCTGTCCTGCTCTCTTAACGCTCATCCGAAGATCGGGTGCTAAAGTAGGTACCAAAATCTATATTTTCTAAATACTTCCACAATTCAAAATGCTAAGAAAGATGCTTTCAGGAAATTATATACATGCCTGATGCGAATATGACTAGATCAGTGATGCATCTTTTCGACTGTTTTTTGGTTGATTTCAAAGAAGAAAAATACCTGGAGTCAATATCTGATTTGGAAATCAGAGCTCAGATCGAGGTAAAGATCCATGGAAGTACAATCATATAAACTAGGAAAATTAATTTCTGAATTTCTATAGGGGTCTTTCTTCTTTTCTTGCATCTGGGCTATGGGTGGAACATTATTACCCTCCTATCGAGAATGGTTCAGTATTATATTCAGAGCCCTGACAGAGCGTGAGTTTCCTGAAGAGATGATAGAACGCTTCCGTCTGGAAGAAGTTGCCAATCCGAAGAAACCTTACATCACAATGATGCCCTCAGTTGGTCTCGTTTTCGATTACAAGTTTATCAAGAAGGGAAAGGGAATATGGAAACTTTGGACCGATGATTTACAAAACCTTCCACCAATTCCGCCAGACATTCCCGTGAATCAGATAATTATTCCTACAGTCGAAACCGTTCGTTACTTCCACCTCTTTGAAAAACTTATCTGCAACCAAAAACCAGTTCTTCTTGTTGGTCCAACTGGAACAGGGAAATCCGTTTACATAATGGATTTTCTGTTGAAAAAAAATAATCCTCAAGTTTACAAGCCGCTTTTCGTGACTTTTTCGGCCCAAACTACAGCGAATCAAACCCAGGACATCATAATGAGTAAATTAGACAAGAGAAGGAAAGGAGTTTATGGAGCTCCTCCTGGACAACATTGGGTTATTTTTGTAGATGATCTTTCCATGCCATTGAAAGAAGAATATGGCGCTCAACCTCCTATTGAATTATTGAGACAGTGGCTCGATCACTGGTCTTGGTGTGATCTTAGGGATATGAGTTATTTGAAATTGATTGATGTACAGCTGGTGTGTGCAATGGGTCCACCTTCTGGAGGAAAGGATGTGACCCCAAGATTCAAAAGGCACTTCTTCACTTTAGGCATTTCTGAATTTGAGGATGATGTTATGGTGGTTATTTTCAGCAAGATTATGAACTGGCATTTTATTACTCGAGGATTTCCTGATCACTTTAAATCTTGTGTTGATGATATTGTTAATGGGACCCTTGATATTTATAAAGAAATAACGAAGAATCTCTTACCAACTCCAGCCAAGTCGCATTATTTATTTAATCTTCGAGACTTCTCGAGGGTTATTCAAGGAGTTCTGCTTTCTAGAGTCGAAACAACACCAAATGTGGTTCGTAAATTTTAGCTGATGTTTAAATATTGGTAGTAAGCATCATGATCATTAATCTGTGTCTTTTATTATCAATCCGAAAATTATTTTTAGAAAGCGATGAAACGTTTATGGGTTCATGAAGTCCTACGTGTTTATGGGGACCGTTTAGTCGATGATAGTGACGCTAATTGGCTTGCGGAACAGATTCGAAGAACTCTATCATATCGAATGGATGAAGATATGAATATACTCTTCAGCGATTTTCTTGATAGTGGATATAATTCGGTACCATACAAAATAATAAGTGAATTCAGCCTTAATTCAACAAATCTAACTATAGTTTATTACACGGCGAGTGGCGAATGGCTGAGATTACCGACGAGTGTGGAGTTGCTGGCCCGAGCGAAGCGAGGGCAGCACCGCAAGAGAAGGTGATCTCCGCCATTCGCCACTCGCCATGTACGATATTTTTCATAAAAAGTTCATCGAAAACTTGACTTTTGACGACTCTTGAGTGACAGCGAAAAAAAAATTAGAGTTTTTAGGTTATGGTTGACAACATGTGACAATCACATATATAATTACGTACACTGAGCTTCCAGGATAGGATTATAACAAGAAAATCCTGACAAAAACTGAAAATGGGGGATGATTCTAGAGTCCTTTGCGATAATTTCCCCGTTGCCCAGAAAATCACAGCTGATCTCCTCTTTGAGAAAACTCAATTTTTCGTTATGATGAAATAAATTAAATAAAAGTCAAGGAATACTTGAAGATACAATTGTTTCATTATTCCGGGGATTCATTCAATCTGCAATCATATGATATTAAATTCAAATTTCATTTTAATATAAATAGAACTAAATGTGTCTTCATGTAAATTCAACAAGTTTTTCGCAATCGCTCAATATATGATGGATCTTCAATCACAATCACAAAAATCCTAACAAACAAGCTGATTTTTATTTCCCGTTTTTTTCTGGTCGATTTTTACCATTTTCCTGGTCAACTTATAGTAACACATTCATATTTGTCACAAATCGCAAAAATTTATTCCCATTTATGACGTTCATTGTGAACATCCTTTAATACAACAGATTGAACATGGCAAAATAAATTAGTTTTGGAAAAAAATACTCTCAACGAGAAAATATAATTCTTTTATAAGAATTGGAATGGTTCAACTTACAACTGAAACTTACAACAAAAGTGATAAATTTTTACATGATATTATGCTTTCAACTAAAACAAAGAATCTTCAACTGAAAAAGTTGTGTATCAAACAGATAAATCAATTTTTAAGAAACAAGGTGAACTGCCAACCGAAATTGAAATGCTCAATTTTAATTTAATCAAAATTTATGTTCAGCCATACAAATGAATTTTCAACTACAACTATGGAATTTTCAATTGAAATAAATCGAAGTTTCAGTATGTAAAATTACTTATGACAATAAAGAATAACTTTCTACCAAAAAAACTAACTTTCGAACAAATTGTTACATCTTCAAACAAACATGTAATTGTTCAAAATATCAATTGTTCATCCCAAAATATCGATTTTTCAACAAAATATGTGAATTTTCAATGAAATTATTGGATTTTCAGTTCAAAAATACAAATTTTTATCCAAATTGTGAAACTTTTACCTAGAAAAGATCAATTTTCCTCTAAAGACGAAACACTTAAATTTCCAGTAGAAGAGATTAATTTTCAACTATACTGATGAATTTTCAGGTGGTAATTTTCCACAAAAGAGCGAATTTTCTACATAGTGCAAAAATTCTCAAAGCCTCAGTTACATTTCTAAATTCAAAAATCAATATTCAACTAAAAACTTGAATTTTTTCCCCAAAAAGTTGAATTGATTTCCAAGAGAGTAGTTACATTTTCAACCAGAGTAGGATTTCAAATTATATGATGCCCGTTTGAAAAAATTATTTCACAAAGCATGGTTTGAGTTTTAATTGAGTAGTTGATTAATCAACTTAAAAATAATGGATTCGTAATGAACAATTCAAACAAGTTTCCTATCATAATTTGGAAATATTTTTGCTACAAAATACTTCTTCTACTCCAAAAACTTCTTGCGAAGTACTTTCTTTATTTAGAATTAAGTAGAGGAGACTTTCAAATTGTGACGAGTTTTGAATCGGAAGAGCGATTTTTCTAAATTAATCTCTTCTAAATACGAATTTTAATTTCAATATTATAAGCTAAATAATTATAAGCTAAACAAAATTGAAGCATATGAAAAAGCATCCCAAATTTTCGGGTAACCCGGAACATGCAACAACTGGGAAAAAATTGAGCTCTGTCCGATGATCTGGCGCAGAGCTATGATCGATCAAAGCTGAAAAGTCCATTTTAACTTTGACAATCGCCCACTCGGGAACAGTGATCGCAAAAAAAGGTTCGGAAACTTTGGATATACGGGAAATTTCGTATAACTTTGGATATAGTGGATAAACGAAGGACCATCGTAACAAGCAATTTTTCCATTTTTATTCATTTTTTCAACTTCAAAATGTTTTTTAACCAATAATATGTTAAAAAAAAATTGTTGTCCTAAGTTGTTGTTCCACACGCTATTTTTTCACCACAAGGCGCGCACACTTTGTATCTATTTTGATCATGACTACATTTTTCACGATTCAGCAGCCCCAACATTTTGAAAGTGTTGGAATTATGACACTTGAGTTCACTTTTCAGTAGTTCGTAACCGATTATCTCTATAAAATAAAACCCTCTGAGCAGTTTGCGACCAAAACGGCATGTATATGATTTTTTCTTTCAAAATACATGTGATTGTCATGGAAAAACACAAAAAAGGTTACCCGATATTTGCGTAAAGTTTATCCGGTGAAGTTAATTTTCAGTTGATTTTTTTTTTAATTGCAAAAAGCTGTTGTTGAATTTTCATCAAGACATATTTAGTTCTAATTATATTATAATCAAATTTGAATTCAATATCATATGATTGCAGATTGAATAAATGCCCGGAATAATGAAATAATTGTATCTTCAAGTATTCCTTGACTTTTATTTAATTTATTTCATCATAACGAAAAATTGAGTTTTCTCGAAGAGGGGATCAGCTGTGATTCTCCGGGCAACGGGAAAATGATTGCAAAGGACTCTAGAATCATGGCTCATTTTTAGTTTTTGTCGGGATTTTCTTGTCATAATCCTGTCCTTCAAGCTCAGTATGTACGTTAATGGGTTAGCATTATTGACGCCTATTACGAACGCGACTCAGTGATGCCAATACAGAAACACTCTCAAATTTCTTCTGCCTGCACAGCTGATTTCTGATTCCGCCACTAGTGGCGAATAGGAATCTCGGCAGTAATCCGCCATATTCACATCGCTCAAGAGGCGGCGATAGTCGAATTTTCGTTACACGTATTATGAAAAACATGTTTATTCCAGGTAACAGAAGTTCATCTGCGAAACTTGGTGTACTGCGACTTCAGCGATCCGCTGATTGACAGAAAGATGTACAGGGAAGTGAAAAATCTAGACAATCTTTCCTTAGTAGTCGAAGAATATTTGAGTGATTATAATTCAATATCCAAGACTCCCATGAATTTAGTTCTTTTCAGGTAGGAAATTTATTTCTCTTTTGTCTTCAAACTTTTCTGGATCTGAAAACCATTTTTGTAAGGTCGTTCATTTTTCCAATTACCAGATTTGCAGTGGAGCATCTGTCAAAAATTAGTCGGATTTTGATGCAGCCTCGAAGTCATGCCTTGCTTGTAGGAGTTGGCGGATCAGGTCGACAGTCTCTAACTCGATTGGCAGCTCATATATCAGACTATGATCTCTTCCAAGTAGAAATTTCAAGGCAATACGGAAAAAATGAATGGCACGAAGATCTGAAAGGCATCCTTCGAAAAACAGCAGCCACCGAATTGCACACAGTCTTTCTTTTCACTGATATGCAAATACAGGAAGAAGGCTTCCTAGAAGACATTAGTAATCTTTTAAACTCTGGAGAGGTTCCAAACCTCTTTCAAGCAGATGAGAAAGCAGAGATCTGTGAGCAGATGAGACATATCGATAGACAAAGGGATAAATCCCTCCAAACTGATGGGAGTCCAGTAGCCCTTTTTAACTTCTTCATCCAAGTTGTGAAAGAACAACTTCATATTGTCGTAGCTATGTCACCGATCGGAGACAATTTCCGCATCCGAGTGAGAAAATTCCCAGCTCTAGTTAACTGTTGCACTATTGATTGGCTTCAACCTTGGCCTAAAGATGCTTTACTGGCTGTGGCTACCAAATTTCTGGGAGAGATCAAATTACCTGAGAGTGAAAAGAATGCCTGCATAGAAATGTGCCAAGCATTTCATGTATCGACTCAAGAACTTTCAAAGGAATTCCTCCTTCGCGCCAAAAGGTATAGTTATGTGACTCCAACTTCCTATCTTGAATTGATCAATACATTCAAGGATCTTCTGGAGAAGAAGAGAAGGGAAGTGCTTGAGGGCAAGAGGCGGTATGTTGCTGGACTTGAAAAGTTGGATAATACTCATAAACAAGTTGAGAAAATGCAGGGGACTCTGGTTGCTTTGCAGCCAAAGTTAATTGAAGCTGCGAAGGATGTTGAAAAAATGCTGGAGAGTGTTGAGAAAGAGAATGCTGAAGTTGCTGCGATTGAGCAGGTTGTTAAGAAAGACGAAGAGGCAGCAATGGTAATGATGAAAATATTCCTAGATTTATGAGGAAGAGCATTATCTTGATTGGTAATAATGATTCAATATTGCAGGTTGTAGCTGGAGAAGCAGAGGAAATAAGAGTTGAATGCGATGCTGATTTGAAAGAAGTCATGCCTATTCTGAATGCAGCAAATGCTGCTCTGAACACCCTGACCCCGCAAGATATTCAAATTGTCAAGACTATGAAGAATCCTCCAGCTGGAGTTAAATTAGTCATGGAGGCAATTTGCATCTTGAAGGTGAGAAAAAATTCCCAGAGAAAAGTTGATTAAATAAAACTTTGTAACAAAATTTCTATTTCAAGGATGTAAAACCAGATCGAGTTCCTGGAGACGATGGAAGAATGGTCGAGGACTATTGGAAGCCTTCGCTGCGAATCCTCGGTGATTTGCATTTCCTAGATGCATTATTAAACTACGACAAGGATAATATACTCGAAAGGATAATTTCTAAGATAAGAACTTCAATATTAACAAATTCGAATTTTGATCCAGACAAGATCAGAAATGCTTCAACAGCTTGCGAAGGACTCTGTCGCTGGGTTATTGCAATCTCGGAATATGAAAAGGTTGCTAGAGTTGTTGCACCAAAAAAAGTTGCTTTAGCAAAAGCTGAGGCTGTTTACAACGCAGCGATGGCTCAATTGGAAGTGAAGAGAGCTCAGTTAAAAGAAGTTCAGGATCGGTTAGCCATCCTCGAAGACATTTTGGCTCAGCGTAAACGAGATTACCAAACGATGATTGACGAAGTGAACGAGTGCGAACAAAAACTCAGAAGAGCAGAAGAACTAATCGGAGGTTTGGGTGGAGAATATAACAGATGGTCAGAAACAGCGAAGACTTTGGGCAGTCGTTATTACAAACTCACAGGAGATATTTTAATCGGATCCGGTATTGTGGCATATCTTGGAGTCTTTACAATGCCCTATAGACAGCAACAGATAGAAAACTGGATCTCAATGTGTACTAATTTAGGAGTTTACTGCACCCAGGATTATCAGCTGACTCAAATTCTAGGTGATCCTGTGTTAATACGTTCTTGGAATATCTATGGACTGCCCTGTGATTTGTTCTCGATTGATAATGGCATCATCATCAGTAAATCAAGACGATGGCCACTGATGATTGATCCACAGGGTCAGGCCAACAAGTGGGTGAAGAATATGGAAAAGGCTTCAAATATTCATGTGATCAGACTCACACAGTCGGATTATATGAGGATTTTGGAAAATGCTGTACAATTTGGTCAGCCTGTTCTGCTTGAAAACGTTGGTTCGGAATTGGATGCTGCTCTTGAACCACTTTTGCTTAAACAGACTTTCAAGTCCAATGGAACTCTGTGCATTAAGCTGGGTGACTCTATTGTTGAATACAATGATAAGTTCAGGTTCGTAGTTTCAGAGCAAATGTAAAATCGTAATATTTATCCAAAATCAGTAAGTGGACTTTGATTTCTTCAGGCTGTACATTACAACAAAGCTACGAAACCCCCACTATTTACCAGAGATTGCTGTTAAGGTAGCCCTCTTGAATTTCATGATTACACCAATTGGTTTGGATGATCAGCTGCTGGGAATTGTTGTCGCAAAAGAGAGACCTGACCTCGAGGCTGAAAAGAATCAACTGATTGTCCAAGGAGCACAAAATAAAAAGCAAGTATTATGAAAAGATTATAAGGTATTGGAATACAAGGATTCGGGATTATAATTAATTATAATTCTTATCGAAGAATGCTCAAGGAGATCGAGGATAAAATTCTAGAGGTATTATCAGCGTCTGATGAAAATATCCTGGAAGACCAAACAGCAGTTTCCATTTTAAGCTCATCGAAAGCCCTCTCGAATGAAATTGAAGCTAAACAAACTGCTGCGGAAGAAACGGAGAAGTCGATCGATGCTGCAAGACTACAATATACACCGATTGCTGTTTACAGTACAGTTCTTTTTTTCACAATCGGTGCGTCGGAACTAATATTATTGATTTATGTCAATGAAGCTGACACTTTTCCATGATGCTCATTATTACATTTTTTTACAGCCGTGTTGGCAAATATCGATCCGATGTACCAATACTCTCTAGTATGGTTCGTAAATCTTTTCAAAAGTACGATTGACAACACACCAACGGTGGAAAGTATAGAACAACGACTGAAGGATCTGACAAAATCCTTCACGTACTCCTTGTTCGTAAACATATGTCGTTCTCTCTTTGAGAAGGATAAGCTGCTCTTCTCCCTCCTTTTGACTGTAAATTTGCTCAACAAGCAAGGGAAAATGTCCATGGCTCAGTGGATGTTCTTTTTGACTGGCGGTGTCGGTTTGGAGAACCCTCATCCTAATCCTACCGAGTGGCTTCCAGCTAAGGCTTGGGATGAGTTATGTCGTCTTAATGACATACCAGGTTTTACGGTTTGTAGAAAAT
This sequence comes from Neuroterus valhalla, assembly GCA_011762715.2. Lineage (NCBI taxonomy): Eukaryota > Metazoa > Arthropoda > Insecta > Hymenoptera > Cynipidae > Neuroterus > Neuroterus valhalla. The sequence continues at coordinate 5,454 of WSXT02216280.1, read as the reverse complement.
TAGAATAGCATGGAAAATTCTCTGACTTTAAGGAATTTCTGTAAAATGAACGAATAATTTAATTATTTAATTATTTTATTTTATTTTATTTTATTTTAAAATGTGTCTCCTAAGGGTTCACATAACTTCCGTTCCACCACATACAACAATTTTCAACAATTTTCTTTGTTTTTCTTTTAGCCTAACTTATTTCCTAATATATACATATATACATATGAAACTCTTATCCTAACGCATAACGCAACGTGACGGGGTGCCTGAAAGACTACGAGCGAGCGGGCGAATGGCGAGTGATCGAGTGCTTGAACATTTCTAGCGATTTGAGTGTTCGAGCGAGAGAGAAAGAGCGCAGTCTCATCTTATTCTTCCTAATTCTACTTATTCTTACTGCACAATTTCATCCACCTTGTTTTATTGTGTGACTTCTGTTTCTTTTTTCTTTCACTTCTCTTTCACCTTAACTTTTTCCTTTACACAATCATTCTTTTATTGTATCTCATTCACTCCTTTAACTTCCTCCAATCCCCTCATCCACTCCTCCCCCTGTCCTTCCTCTCCCAGAATCCTTACCACGTTCTCTTTTCAGATTCCTTTATCTACCATTCCTCTCATACATCCTTCCCATACATGTTTCCATGTTTCTTCTTCCCATTCACATATTCTGAACTTTCTTTTCTCCTTTTCTTCCCAATACATCGCTTACCTGACCTCGTTTCCCAATCGAAATCTTGCTATTCTTGTCCTTCTCTTCTCTCAACACCCCTTTTTCAAAGACTTTGGATTTGGATTTCCTTTATCTTCCGTTTCTCTCATACATCCTTTCCATACATGTTCCCATGTTTCTTCTTCCCATTCACATATTCTGCACTTTCTTTTCTCCTTTTCTTCCCAATACATCACTTCCCTGACCTCGGTTCCCAATCCAAACTTGCTATTCTTGTCCATCTCTTCTCTTCCCACCCTTTTTCGAAATACTTCGGATTCGGATTCAGGGGCTCAAAATACCTCATCCACTCCTCCCCCTGTCCTTCCACCCCCAGAAACCTTACCCTTCTCTTTTCAGATTCCTTTATCTTCCGTTCCTCTCATACATCCTTCCCATACATGTTTCTATGTTTCTTCTACCCATACACATATTCTGCACTTCCTTTTCTCCTTTCTTTCCCAATAAATTGCTTCCCTGACCTCGTTTCCCAATCCAAATCTTGCTATTCTTGTCCATCTCTTCTCTCCCCATCCCTTTTCCAAACACTTTGGATTCGGATTCAGGGGCTCAAAATACCCTCATCCACTCCTCCCTCTATCCTTCCACCCCTACAAACCTTACCACGTTCTCTTTTCAGATTCCTTTATCTCCCATTCTTCTCATACATCCTTCCCATACATGTTTCCATGTTCATTCTTCCCATACACTTATTCTGCACTTTCTTTTCTCCTTTCTTTCCCAATACATCGCTTCACTGACCTCGTTTCCCAATCCAAATCTTGCTATTCTTGTCCATATCTTCTCTCCCTACCCCTTTTCCAAATACTGTAGTAGTCCTTCCTTTTATTATTTTATACCATTTATTGTATTTTAATTCGTTATTCCTTATCCATCTTTCCATCAAATGATTTTCCTTATCTTTCTCTTCTAATACTTCAAAATTGACTCCGATTTCCTCTCCTATATGTCTATCTGTAAGGAACTTCCTTCTTTCCTCTTCCCATTTCGTTAACTCGATTACTCTCCCTCTTCTTTCATCCACCTCCTACAGAAATTTTTTCGCTAACTCTCCTCCTTTTCCCTCCCTTAGCTTTCCTTCAAATTCGCATGCCCTCTTCCTTGATCTGATGCACAATTTCTCCTTTTGCGTTTCCTCTCTCACCATATATCCAGGTGTCCTCCAATCCACTCCCAGAGTCCATTTCACATACCGTTCCTGCAATCTTTCCATCTCTTCCCTTTCCTTCCATCCCCATATTTCTGCTCCATATCCTAAAACTGGTCATACCAGGGTATCAGAAAACCACATTCTTCTTTTCCAATCCTTCTTGAATCTTCTTTTTCCTACTCCCCATACTTGCTTTATTACCCCTGCCGCTTTTTTTATTCTTTCTCTTTTATGTGCCTTATGATCTCCATTTGCTTGCAAGGTGTATCCCAAATATTTAAACTCCTTTACTTCTTCTATCTTCATTTTCTTCCATCTCCCAGTCCATACTTTTTTCCTTCCCCTCCTTTTCTGAACCTCATCATCTTCGTCTTTCCTTTATTCAATTTCAATTTCTTCTCATCTAAGTATTTCTCCAACCCTGTAATTAGCCCCGCTATTCCCTCTTCATCTTCTGCGATCATTACTATATCATCTGCGTATGCCTGTGCATATATCTTCATTTTTCCACGAAAGATTTCCGGAACTCTCTTTATCAGACCTTCCCTTGCACCTTTTTTTACCATAACCTTTCCTAACTCTCCCCGGTCCAGAGAATCAAACACAGCTTTTAGGTCTAGGAACATAGCTATCATACTTCCCTATTCCTTTTTAATCCTCCTATTTATTATATAATTTACAACATTAATGTTGCTCATCACCCCCATCCCTTTTTGAAACTCCGTCTGATTTGGTGGCACTATCTTTCTTTCTTATACTTCTTTCTTCAATCTCTCCAACAATACCGTTCCATATATTTTTCACAAGGTTGTCATGAATGTCACTCCCCTATAATCCTTAACCTTCGCTCCTTTGCTCTTTTTCAATATCGGTATCACTACCCCTTCCTTCCATATATCTGGCCAACCCTCTCCTCTCCATACCCTATTGCACATTATCCATGCCCATTCCTTTAGCTCGCTTTCCCCATATTTCCATACTTCATTTGGAATTTCATCCAGACCTGGAGCTTTTCCCTCCTTCAATATTCCTAAAACATTTATTATCCCTCCTCTTGTTATGTCCTCTTCCTCTTCTCCTTCTTTCCCCTCTCTTCCGCCCTTCCCGACTTTGTTTTCTACCCCTCCTAGTAAATTCATGAAATAATTTTTCTATTCTACCATCTCAGGATCCTGGTTTACCCTTTTCCTTATTTTTCTTTCTTAACTTACTACTTTCCAAACCTCTTCTTCTGTTCTAGCCTTCTACACCTCTTCTTCGAACCTCCTATTTTCCTCTTCTTTTTCTTATCACACTTTTCAGTATATTCCTTCTTTTTTCTTCTATAGTCATCTCCACTACTTTTTCCTTTCCTCCATCTTCTAATAGCTCCTTTCTCACTTCCTTCTTTTGCTCTTTAAATTCTTCATCAGGATAAAATTGGCACGAATATTAACCGAAGGAAAGTAGGGATACTCTAGGTTATTGAGGGCACCATCGAATTGAACGACTAGCAACTTTTTTAATATCCATAATAAAAATTTCACTTGTACGGTGTCAAAAGGATTCCTTTTCCATTGTTTTTTAACCACTTTTCTTGTTTGTCTCTAAGCATATAAGAAAGCTATGATATTTACAGTCAGAACCCTTGCGGATCAAAAATGAAACATTTGTTTATTGATGAGAATAAGCATTAAGTGGTTTTTTTTTGAGGATGTTTTAATGATTTAAAACTTGTTTAAACTTGTTTTTAAACTTGTTCCTTACCTTTGGGGGAAAAAGTGAGTTGACAATTATTTGTCTCTGAATTTGATGGTTCCCCGAAGAAACCAAAAATATCACACGGTCCCTTTTAAAGAACATTGATCCTAATGGTAAACTTTTTTCCTGTAAATGTGATCCAGTAGGATAATATTTTGCTCAAGTTTGCGTCTGTGAAATTGAATAGAAATATTGATGCCATTTTTTAACATTATTATTTACTTATGGCTCCACTTGTATTTATTGCTCCCCTACATACGGTCTAGTTTCCCAATATTTGACAGAATGCGTGTTTCCAAAATTCTTTTGTGTTAAAGTGTTAATGCCAATATAGAATAATCTCTGGTCAGCGGAGTTACAGGGCTATACGGAGGATAACAGACCAATATTATACCAAAAATTCTATTTTTTTGAAATTCGTATTTTTCACGGTATACCTTGGAAGTGTCCTTGTACATTGGTGTTCCCCTGTCATTTGTTACCTTTTCAAATTTTTATGAAGTCCAATATTTTTTTGTTTGGTTAGGAACAGAAACTTTTCTTCGAAATTCAAGATTAGTAATAAAACCAAATTATTGAAATTTTTGTTAGGGAAAACTGATCTATTCTTATGGAAGTTTTTATTTTTCGATGATAAATGGACCTTTTTGATATTTCGGTAAATGAATTCATCCTTTGTGGTTGGAAATAGAAGCGCTCCTTTTAAATTCGAGTTTATAGATGAAAGCAAATTATTGAAATATTATTGAGTGAAAATTGATTCATCTTTTGGAAGTTTGCATTTTATCACAGAAAATGGATATTTTCGGTATTTTTGTGTGAATTTGTATTTTATTGGTAATACAGCTAAAAATTTTCTTCTGAATTCAAATTTTTCTTTGTTGGAGCTAAGTTGTTTCCTACGAAATTCAGCTCGTTCGTATTTGGACTTGTGCGCAGGAATTTTGAACAGTTTTTTCCATCATAAAATGGGGACTCGGTTAAGTTTCATTTTCAATAGCATCACTATTATTCATGGTCAGTGGACAGGGCGACTTGAAAGGCTCCACTTGTATTTATTGCTTCCCTACATACGCTCTAGTTTCCCAATATTCGACAGAATGCGTGTTTTTCAAATTCTTTTGTGTTAAAGTGTTAATGCCAATATAGGAGAGTCTCTGGTCATCGGAGTTACGGGGCTATACGGAGGATGAGTGACCTATATTATACCTAAAATTCTATTTTTTTGAAATTCGTATTTTTCGCGGTATACCTTGGAAGTGTCCTTGTACATTGATGTTCCCCTGTCATTTGTTACCTTTCCAAATTTTTATGAAGTCCAATATTTTTTTGTTTGGTTAGAAATAGAAACTTTTCTTCGAAATTCAAGATTAGTAATACAATTAAATTAGTGAAATTTAGTTAGGAAAAACTGATCTATTTTTATGGAAGTTTTTATTTTGCGATAGAAAATGGACCTTTTTGATATTTCGGGAAATAAATTCATCCTTTGTGGTTGGAAATAGAAGTGCTCCTTTTAAATTCGAGTTTACGGATGAAACCAAATTATTAAAATATTATTGAGTGAAAATCGATTTTTCTTTTGGAAGTTTGCATTTTATCACAGAAAATTGATATTTTCAGAATTGATTTTCTTGTTGAAAATTCGTATTTTTGCAGTTAGGCTTGAAGATTTCTCGTGAATTCATGAGTTTTTTTCAGGACCAACCTCGGTCACCGAAATGACCAAACTGTAGGAGACTGTGCCCTCCTCAGTGTTACTCAACCAATAATAACTCGTTTTGTTCCGGCCTAATTTGTTTCTACCTCTTTCCTCTTGTACCTTCCTCTACATGACTGA
>WSXT02216269.1:0-17279 GCA_011762715.2 Neuroterus valhalla | reverse complement strand
TTGAAAAACTATCATTGCGGGTTAAAAAATCAATTTTAATGCATTTTATTTTTTTGTTTTGAGAACTCAACCATTTTTGAATAAAAACCCTCTTTGCTAAAAGCGGGCAGATTTTTTATCTGAAAATTGATCTTTCTGACTAAGGAAGTGACTTTTTATTTGACAATGCACTTTTTCCTATGCAAATTTTATAATTCTGTTGTGGGTTCATCAATTTTGTTCAAAAGTCATCCTTTTTGGTTGGAAATTTCTCTTATCGGGTTAGAAATTTTAACTATTCCGATGAAGATTTATATTATTTGTATAAGAACTAGGTGCATTGCTAAAATTTGGAAATGAGTTTGAAAATTAAACTTTTCCAAGAACTTAGTTTTTTTTTTGTTGAAACTTATTTAAAATCGGGAATGAGTTCGGAAATTCAATTTTTTCTGGAAATTTTTTTTTCCGTTGGAATTTATCTTTGTGTCACCTGAGAATTTTGACTATTCTCTTTTAGGTTTAGAACTAATGGTTTTTGGTTGAAAATGACACTTTTTATTAACAATTATTCTGTTTTGCTTGGAGATTTCATTGGTTCTTTTGGAAATCGATATTCTTTTGTTAAATAAACTATTATATATTTAAAACTGGGATATTTTCGTGTATAAAATTTCAACCTTTACATTTTTAAAATTTATTTATTTGGTTATAACTTAGTGTAAATCAAAAATGTTAGGAATCAACTAGTTCGTTGAAAATCTAAGTATTTTGTTCAAATTTATCTATTTGGTTGAAACTTAGTGTAAATCAAAAAGGTTAGGGAAACTTCACTGTTATTCAAAACGTTCTGGTAGGAAATTCTATTATTTGTATAAGAATACCCCTTTTTTTGCAAATTGTGAATGAGGTTGAAAATTGAACGTTTTTGTTGAAATTCAGTTATTTTTGGATTGGAATTTTTTCTTCAATTAAAAATTAAGATCATTCCATTTTTGGTTAAAAATTTGTCTTCCTGGGTTGAAAATTTCAACCATTTTGGCGAAAAAAGCTCTATCATTCAAAAAGGAATAAAATTTTTTGTTGGAGATTAGAAATAGGTTTAAAAACTAACCTTTTTTGTTAGAAAACTCGTTTTTCCTTTTTTGGTTAGAATTAATGTTTTTTCCTAACTTTTTTGTTGTTGTTAGGAATACAACTGCCTGGTTGGTTTTTATGTATTTTGTTGACAACTGTTTGATTAAAAATTCATTTCTTTTGTTATTTTTGTGTCCCAAACAAAATTTGAAAATGAATCATTAGAGGAGATAGTTGAAATCATTATCATCAAAAAGGATTTTTCTCAGAGCGTCTTCTTTTCTCACGTATTGAATTGATGTTTATGATTTTTTTTATGAATAAAAACTTTATCAAACAGGGCTTAATTGGGTAGGAAATCCTCGATTTTTGGTGTCTTGAGGAAATTTTCAAATTCAAAGTGGAAAAGAGGAGTAAAAAGAAAATTAGTTAAAATAGGAGATGAACAGGGATCCTTACATCCTAATTAAACTGAAAAAATTAAGAAACCCGAATGGAAACGACTTTGGAGGCTATAATTTTAGTTAATTTATTAAATTTAATACAACTTTGTATAAAAAAGGACCGACTTCCCCGTTCCGCTGGGATCCGAACCCAGGACCTCTCGTTATCCAAGCGAGTGCTCTCCCGACTGAGCTACGGTGCGGTCCGTAAGGAGCAGGGAAGTCGGTCCTTTTTCCACAGAAAACTCTATAATTGAGTTAATTTATGCTTATTATCATTCAATTTTCGATAAATGTTTAATTTAATCTCCAAATTTTCTTTTCAGACTAGCTGGAATGGATGGGCGATTTCTCAACAAAGCTGCTGGAGACAGCGATGCCATGGATTATCAAAATAAAAGAAACACCATGACATTAAATGTAAACGGATTGTGGGACGTGGTCCCGCGATTGGATCATTACAGGTTGGTGAAAAATGAATAGCTTAGAGTTAATAAGAAGAGAAAGAGAAAGTTTCTTCAAACTGACTCAAATTATAGCTCCTAAATAATTTCCCTGTAATTTAATTCAATGTCTATAATTTCTACTTACACTTTGCAGTAGGGAAAAATTGTTACGAGAAGAATACCAGTACGAACTGAATAATTTTAAAAGTGTCTGGGTTCGAGAGCAAAAGTTCCGTAGTTCTTTTTATCAGTAGAAATATTTGAAATTCTTTATTTGTTTATACTCCCTCCCTTTCACATGTTTTTGAGTCTTTACATAACCATCACTCTCACCCCTCTATTCCTTTTGTTCTCTTTTTGGATATTTCTCAGATATTCCGGTTCCCCTTTACCAACCTGTAACAGCTGTTATATCTTGACTTTAAGATTTTTCCCCATCTTTCCTCTCTCTGCCTCGCCATTATCTCTTCTTCTAACCCCTGCCATTCTCTACCCGTATCTTGCATCCCATACTCGAGCCTTCGTTCGTATATCTCTTTCTCCCACTTCAAACGCTCCACGTTATTCCTCCCCTCTCCTTCCCAGATCTCTCGTGCACTAGCTTGTGCGATCCTGCTGCCCTCTGCTCCTCTAAGTTTCTCTTCACAATACCAAGTTCTTCTCAGTTGCCTGTTCAACATTTCCTCTCTTCCTATTTCCTCCCTTAGCATATAACCTGGACAACTCCAGCTCAGCCCTATGACCCTTCTCAGAAATCTCTCTTGCAGAACTTCCACACTCTTATACTCCTTCCGACCCCGTATTTCCACTCTGTAACTTGACACTTACCATACTAACACATCGTACATCCAAACCCTCATCCTCCAGTCGTCCTTGAACCTCCTCTTCCCTATGCCACACAATTGTCCCAGCATTTTACTCGCACATTCCATTCTCTTCTTCAACTGCAATTCTTTTCCTCCTCCTACTTCGAACCAGAAACCTAGGTGGCAGAACTCCTCCTTTTAACTCTACCACAATTTTATTTATTTTCCATTTATACTCTACCCTGAATCTTCTATTCTGAAATACATCATCTTAGTCTTTCTCATATTTACCCTTCAGAACCTTTCCTCTTACATACTCTCCGAACGTTCTCACCATCAGATTCATCCCTCTTTCGCCATCCGCTACTAGCACTACATCTTCTGTGTATGCCAGCGAAAACAGTTTGTCTGTTTCAAGTATCGTCCCCCTTCTTCCTTTCCTATTGATCTTCTCCTCTTAATCTTCTATTAGGACGCTGAACAGTTGAGGACTTAACGGATACCCTTGCCTAAGTCCTCGTCCTGTCCAGAATTCCTCTCCTTTTTTCTCCTATCTTCACCCTTATCTTCGTCTTCACAAATATCTCTTTTACCCTTTCTATGAAACCGTCATCTATCCCCCTTTCTTCCATGGCCTCCCAAAGGATTCTTTTCTTCACAGATTCAAAAGCTGCTCTGAAATCCACGAACAGTGCACCAAGTTTCCCTCTCTTCCGATCTTAGCTTCTATTTGCTAGGTGATTGAGCACATAGATATTAGTAAATATATCTAGTAAATAGAAGCTTGGATCGGAAGAGAGGGAAACTTATTGCACTGGTCGTGGATTTCAGAGCAGCTTTTGAATCTGTGAACAGAAGAGTCCTTTGGAAGGCCATGAAAGAAAGAGGAATAGATGATGGTTTAATAGAAAGGATAAAAGAGATTTTTGTGGAGACGAAGATAAGGGTAAAGATAGGAGAAAAGAGAAGAGAGGAATTCTAGACAGGACGGAGACTTGGGCAAGGGTGTCCGTTAAGTCGTCTACTGTTCAGCGTCCTATTGGCAGACTAAGAGGACAAGATGAATAGGAAAGGCAAAGGAAGGACGATGCTAGGAACAAACAAACTGTTTTCGCTGGCATACACGGACGATGTTGTGCAAGTAGCGAATGGCGAAAGAGGGATGAATCTGATGGTAAGAGCGTTCGAAGAATATATATATAAATTAAAATTTGGTTGAACAACCACCACAAGGCCCACCTGGGAGCAACTGTCATTCAAAGAATGGCACCAGCTCCCAGTCGAACCGCGGTTAAATACACCTATGGCCACGTCTCACGACCGTGGGATAAGTGACCATATATATATATATATATATATATATATCTGTGTGTGTGTGTGTGTGTGTGTGTGTGTGTGTGTGTGTGTGTGTGTGTGTGTGTGTGTGTGTGCTCAATTACCTAGTAAATAGAAGCTTGGGTCGGAAGAGAGGGAAACTTGTTGCACTGGTCGTGGATTTCAGAGCAGCGTTGAATCTGTGAACATGCAATCTGTCATACATACATACATAGAATCATACATACAATCTGTGAACATTATATAGTTCCTATACCTTTCCTAAAGCACGTTTGGTTATGCGGTATACTTCCCTTTTTTTCTACTTGTCTTTCTACCTTCTTCGTAAGTACTTCCTCATAAATTTTATAGCCTACTGACATCGGCGTGATACCCCTATACTCCTATATCTTATTTCCTTTTCCTTTCCTAATCAACGTCACTACCAGGACTGTCTTACATTTTTTAAGCAACCCTTGGCTTCTCCAGATCTTCTTGCAAATCTTCCACATTTTCTCTTTCCATCCTTTCCGACTAATCTCATTCCCCAGGTCCTCATGTCCCACTTACGCCTTTCTTCCTTACCCTTCACTCTTTTCCCTACTTTCCACGCGCCCTAGCAAAGATTTGATATATTCCGTCCTTTCCGAATTCCTCATTTATACCCTTCCTTCTTCCTCTTTCTCTGTTTATAACTTCCAATTCCCTACCTTCCCTTACCGTAATCTCAACTTCTCCCATGTACCTTACATTCTACTCCTGTCTTTTTCCGCTTAACATCCTTTTGTGCGCTCGTTTCCTTCTATTACGTTCTCTTTTCTCCGATTTCCCTTTCCTCCATTTTTCTATACTTTCCTTAAGCCTGTCTTTACTTTCCCTATATTCTCTATTTCGATTCCTTTATTTGTACCCTTCCTTCCTCCTGTTTCTCTGTTTATAATTTCCCATTTCCTCCCTACCCTTACCGCTCGCTCGACATCTTCCATGTATCTTACATTCTTCTCCTGTCTTTTTCCGCTCAACATCCTTTCGTGCGCTCATTTTCTTCTATTAGGTTCTCTTTTCTCTGCTTCCACTTTCCTCAATTGTTCTACAATTTCCTTCAGCCTGTCTTATCTTTCCCCACATTCGTCATCCCATCATCCTGTCCTTCTCTCCTCTCCATCTTCTGTCGGTCTTACCTCCTCCTTCACCTTCTCAATCACTCTTTTGACTTGTGCTAGAAGCAGGTCTACTCACTCCTCCCTCTTCCATACTCCCTACCTTTCTTCCCATACGGCTCTCTCGACTTCTTTCATGTACCTTACCTTCTCATCCTGTCTTTATCCGCCTAACATCCTTTTGTGCGCTCTTTTCCTTCTATTGAGTTCTCTTTTTTCTGATCCCGCTTTCCTCCATTTCATATACTTTCCTTCAGCCCGTCTTTACTTTCCCTACATTCTTCATTCCGAATTCCTCATCTATACCTTTCCTTACTCCTTTTTCTCTGTTTGTAACTTCCTATTCCCTCCATTCTCTTACTAATCTCTCGACTTCTTTCATGTATCTTACATTCTTCTCCTGTCTTTTTCCGCTTAACATCCTTTCGTGCGCTCATTTTCTTCTATTAAGTTGTCTTTTCTTTGCTTCCACTTTCCTCAATTTTTCTACAATTTCTTTCAGCCTGTCTTATCTTTCCCTACTTTCGTCATCCCACCATCCTGTCCTTCTCTCCTCTCCATCTTCTGTCGGTTTTTCCTCCTCCTTCACCTTCTCAATCACTCTTTTGAGTTTTTCTAGCAGCGGGTCTACTCCCTCCTCTTCCATCCTCCCTACTTTCTTCCCTTACGGCTCTCTCGACTTCTTTCATGTACCTTACCTTCTCCTCCTGTCTTTTTCCGCTTAACATCCTTTCTTGCGCTCTTTTCCGTCTATTAAGTTCTTTTTTTTCTGATTCCCCTTTCCTCCATATTTATATACTTTCCTTCAGCCTGTCTTTACTTCCCCTACATTCTTCATTCCGATTTCCTCATTTATACCCTTCCTTCCTCCTCTTTCTCTGTTTGTAACTTCTCATGTCCTCCCTTCTCTTACCGCTCTCTCGACTTCATCTATGTATTTTACCTTCTTCTCCTGTCTTTCCGCTTAGAATCCTTTTGTGTACTTATTTCCTTCTATTAGGTTTCCTTTCCTCTGATTCCCCTTTCAACCATTTTTCTATACTCTTCTTCAGCCTATCTTTACTTCCCCTACATTCTTCATCCCACCATCCTCCCCTTCTCTCTCCTCCATCTTCTGTCGGTTTTACCTCCTTCCTCGCCTTCTCAATCACTCTTTTGAGTTTTTCTAGGAGCGGTTCTACTCCTTCCCCCTCTATACTCCCTACCTCCCGATTTTTCTCTAAATTTTCTCAACTTATCATCCTTTCAACTGCCCATTAATCTTCTTGCGCTTCCTCCTCTTTTATTCCCTTCTGCAATGCCCTTATCCTCTACATCTAAGGGTCGCTATCACCAGGAAGTGCTCGAAACCTATCTCGTTGCCTACTTTCATTCTTACCATCAAATTTCTTATTCTTTCTTCTGACAGTATGTCATCTATTACGGTATCCCCTCTACCTATAAACGTTATCTTCTTTTTTTTATCTCCCTTAGAATTGCCGTTACGAATTAACCATCCAGTCTCCCCAAGAAAAATATTGGAAATGAGTTCGATAATCATCTTCTTTTCTGTTCATTTTCTATTTTCAAACTGAAAATTAAAAAAAAAAATTCTTTATATGACATTATTCTTTTTTTCCAAGAACTATATTGCTTTACCTTTTTATAGGTTGAATCCGAATCCATGGTCGGGATTCCGAGATTGATGACTATTTTCTTTCTACCCTCAAAAATCTTTTTTTCCGCTTTTTGCGCATTGCAAAATATGTAGAAAAGACGCGCGTGATTTTTTCATAAATTTTACTGAAAATTAGGATCTCAGTCATCAAAGGAGAAATTCCAAGGAATTTTCAATAAGTAGTATTGCTAAAGAGGACGAATAGTGCTCATTAGAAAGCTGTCAGGCATTTCCAAAGGAATCTTTTAAGGTTTTAATAATTCAAAGGAGGGTTGGGGTATGTTGGAATATTTTTGAAAATTCCCAGAAGAATTTTTAATAGTTAGGCAAATTTCAATCATGTTGGTCCATTTCTGATAGATTCCAATAAATCTAAAATCACTGTGGGTATTTGCAAATATTCCAAGGGATAAAAAATAGATACTCTTAATATAAAGGAAGGTTACAATAAATTGGAAGATTGTCAGGAATTCTCGAAGGAATAATTGATAGATTTCAATAATTCAAAATTAGGATGATAAGGGTATTTCGGAATATTTAGGGGAATATTCCAAAAAAATTATATATTATATTTATATTTATTTATTTATTTATTATATTTATATATTTAGGCGTATTTTAGAGCGTTAAAATAAATTTCGAATTGAAATGAATGGATTCTAAATCATATACGATATTAAAAATATTCCAAGGAATTTTTAGTACGTTTCCACAATTTAAAGGAACATAAGGGTATATTGGAAAATTGTCAGGAATTTCCAGAGAAATAGTTTATAGATTTCAATAATTCAAAAGCCAATTAGGGTATATAGGAATATTTATAGAAATATTCCAAAAAAATTTAAAATATTTTCATTTTTTAGCATATTTTGAAAGATTCGAAGCGACTTTTTGAAGATTTCGAAGTATTTCAAATTGCTTTGGGTATCTGATAATACTCCAAGGAATTTAAACGGATTTCAATAATCTGAAGGAAGATTAGGGTATATCGAAAAATCTCCGGAATTTTCGAAGGAATGTAGGAAAATTTTATATATTTGGGCTTATTTTAGAAGATTTTAATAAATTCTCAATTGATTTGAGTAGATTCCCAATCATATGGGATATTCCAAAATATTCCAAGGAATTTTCAATGCGGTTTAACATCTCAAAGAAAAATAAGGATATATTGAAAAATTGTCAGGAATTTACAAAGGGATCATTAATATATTTTAATCATTCAAAAGACTATTAGGGTATATCGGAATATTTATAGAAATATTTTTAAGAATATATAAAGATTTTCAATGTTTTAGCATATTTTGAAAGATTCTAAACGATTTTTCATAAATTTCTATGTATTTTGAATTACTTCGGGTATATGATAATATTCCAAGGGATTCCCACAGATTTCAATCATACCAAGGATGATTAACGTATATCGAAAGAGCTCAGAAATTCTCAAAGGAATTTGGAAATATTTTATATATTTAGGCGTATTTTAGAAGATTTAAATGAATTTCGGATTGATTTGAATAGATTCTAAATTATATACGATATCAAAAATATTTCAAGGAATTTTTTATACGTTTCCACAATTTAGATAAAAATAAGAGTATATTCCAAGGATTTTCTTACAGATTTCGATAATCTGGAGGAAGATTAGGGTATTTTGAAAAATCTCAGGAATTCTCGAAAGAATTAAATAATATCTCATATATTTAGGCATAATATAGAAGAAGCTAATGAAATTCCAATTAATTTAAGTAGATTATAAATTATATAGAATATTAAAAAATATTCCAAAGAATTTTGAATACTTTCCCACGATTTTAAGGAAAATAAGGGTATATTGAGGCATTTTCAGGATATTTTTAGGAAGATTTTAAATTTTCTGAAGTATTTTGAACGATTACAAGAAATTTATAATTGAATGTTATAGATTTCAAATCATTCGGAGTGTTTAACAATATTTCAAGGAATTTCTGAAAGATACCAATTATTTTAAAGATTATGTTATATTGAAGGAATGCCAGGAATTTCTACAGGAATATGAAATATATAGCCAGAAAGCGTTAGCTTTTTGTGAGGAGTAGATCAAAGGACCGCACCGTAGTGCGGGACCGTAATTTGAAATCTATCAAAAATCGCTCAATGTTTCTAAAATACTAAAATATTGGAAATATTTTGAAATCCTTCGAAAGTCCCTAGAATCTTGAAATTTTTCATTATTCTCATTGAAAATTATTTCAATTCATTACAAGTCTCTTGGAATCTTCTGAAGAATGCTGGAATGTTTGAAATATCTTCGAATACTTCGAATAATTTGGAATCTATAAAAATCTATAAAAATTTCTTGTAATCTTTCGAAATACTCCAGAATAATTGAAATCTTCCAAGGCCCCTAGAAAATTCCCTTGAATCTTCCAATATACCCGGATCCTCTTCAAATTATAAACAATTATTGCCAATTCTTTGGGCTTTCCAAATGCTTTCAAAACTTCCTGATAATCTTTCAATATACCCTTTTCTTACCTAAAATTGTGGAAAGGTGTTAGAACTTCCTTGCAATATATTTAGATAACCCATTTGATTTAGAATCTACTCGAATCAATTGAAAATTTATCACAATCTTCTGGAATGGCCCTTATTACATAAAATATTTTCAAATTCTTTCGATAATTCATGAGATCTTCCGATATACCCTAATCTCCTTTCAGATGATTGAAATCTGTAGAAATCCCTTGGAATATTATAAGATAGCCAAAGTCATTTAAAATACATTGAAATCTAATCTTTTGAAATATGCTGAAACATTGCAAATTTCTTCAATTTTTTTTATATTTCTATGAATATTCGGATATATCCTCATCCTCTTTTGCATTTTTGAAATTTATTAATTATTCCATTGGGAATTTCTGACAATCTTTCTATATTTTCTAATCTTTCTATGTATTAAAAGTAATGAGTATCTATTTCGAATTCCCCGGAATATTTTTAAATTTCCACAATAATTTCAAATCTATTGAAATCTATCTAAGAATACGCTATAATATTATAAATCACTTTAAAAATTCCTAGGGATCTTGAAATTTATCCTTATCCTCATAAAAATTATTTAAATCTATTGAAAATTTCTTTGAATCGCTTGAAAAATGCTCGTATAATAAAGATCTGCCAGAATTGTATTCCTTTATAACATTCCTGAAATCTTTTAGTGTATCCTAATCCTCCTCTGAGTTATTGAAATCTATGAATTATCGCTTTGAAAATTTCTGACAATTTCTTATGTACTCTTATCTCCCTTTATATTATTTCATTATTATTATTCGGGTCAGGACCATAAGAGCCTATAAAGCTTAGGTTATCCCGCTGCACCCCTTGACAGGCTAAGCGTGACACCAGAGCCCTTTTCAAAAGGCAAGGACCGCAGTCACGCTGTTGGCTGATATGTCTGACTCACTGATGCAGTTAATTCCCGTGAGTTACTTCCCGCTTTCCAGAAATCGCGCGGTTGTGACACAGTATATGAAAATGAATAGCTGTCTCAACATTCTTACCACACAGGTGACAGAGGGGACTATCTGCGAGCCCTGTCTTATGCTTCTGATAGCCGAGGTTTTCGTGCCCTATTGATATTTCTGTGAGGAGCTCGACCTCGTTTCTGTTGAGGTTGCGCATTACCTTTGCTTGCTTAGAATTTAGATTTAGGCCCATAAGCGTTTTGGCCTCTCTACAGCCAGTGGCCATCCTCCACTCCACTTCTTTCCATGTTCCTCGATCAGCCAACTGTTGATCTTTCCAGTGACTGATCTGCTGGAAATGCCTTCAACTGTTCCCCGACCAGGACTGTTCTTTTTCATTTAGTTTTGCTAGCATGTATGAGATCTCATTGCCTTTAATGCCACTGTGGCCAGGGATCCGAAGCAGGGGCACTCGGTTCTCCATCGCTAGATTGTTAAGCCACACATATAGCGGGGTAGTCGTCGTACTGTTAAGGGCGACGAGGGCTTTTTTGCTATCCGAGCAAATGTGGATGTTCCTTTTATTGATATTCCATAGTGCCTTGTAGGCAGACGTCAGCTCCTGCTTTCTCCTTCTTTCTGGAGCCATCTGTGAACCAGTTGTTCTCATCACTTGATTGTGTGTCTCGCCGTGAGCCCATTCCTCTCTAGTGGATAGGCTAATACAATACTTCTTGTCAGAGAGATAGTGGTCAGGCGTTTTCTAAATGGGCATCTTGAGGGTTGGCCTACTCGCAATGTCAGTTGGAATAAGCAACTTTGTTGGGACCCTTCCTCCACTAACCATGTTTAGTCTCCAAACTGTCTTCACAGCCACGGTCTTATTAGTGAGATGAAGAGGCCCTTAACCTGTTAGTGCTCAAGCGCCATCGTGGGTCTTGATTTTGAGGGTCCGGTGACATCTCTCAGAATCAGCCCCCTGTTTCTCTGCAGCCGAGACCTCACAGTGGATAGCTCGACCCTGCTCAACCAGACCACTAGCGCATAGGTTAGTTTGGGACTCAGGATCGCTGTGTAGATCGAGATAAGTGCCTCCGGTTACAAGGCTCGGCTTTTCATGCACTGCGCACTGCTACAGCCGACTCTATAGAGCAGACTTTATAGAGTCGCCCAACTTATGCTCTCACTCTCGACGTAAGGAACTGATTCTTGACACGCGTATATCTGTACTAACGCACTGCCTATGCATGTGCCAGGCACTTCCCTGAAACATTCAACGTTTTCCGCAGCTGTGCTCATGCCCGCAGCGCCAAGAGACGTACAGGAGAGCTGTCTGGCGCTGCAATCAGCACTCGAATACATCTGCTGTGAAGCAGTTGGTATATACGTGCGCTGATTTTTGCGTGTAGGGTTGACCGAGAGTCCGGTCTTCTTGCACCAGGTATGCACTATTGTAAAAGCCAGCTCCATTACTCGAAAGAGCGCGTCAAGATGTTGGCCGCGTACTATGCCCAGAATGTCGTCTGCATAGCCTATGGCGCAGTAGCCCTGACTCGTGAGTAGACGTAGCAGTTCATCTACTAACAAACACCACAGAAGAGGTGACCAGAAGGTCTCTCTGTGGACAGCATGATTTACCAGTTTCACGAAATGTTGTAACACCCTCAGTCGTTGTTAGGATCCTATTGCCCAGCATGTGGCAGATCCAATCCACAACCGGAGTTAAGACGCCATGAACGATCATGGTCGCTATAATCACGTTTCTAGGGGTGCGGTTGAAGGTGCGTTCAATATACAAAAAGCTTCTGTTTGCGAAGCCTTTATGCTTGAGTTAACCATTCTTCAGGTCGATTGCTCCACACACAACTGGTTCCGTCGAGTGACCACGTATATATGCGCGCTGCTTCCTGTGGAGTAGCATTCTTGATGGGACCTTGTCACGAATACATCTATCCATAAACCTCTACCGTTTTCGTTAGAAGAGACGTGAGGCTGATAGGACGGCAATCCTCAGGTGAGGTATAACAGATCCTGTCTGCTTCTGGAATGGAGACTACTCGCGTACCTCTCCATGCCATCGGGATAGAGCCCAGTGTCAGACTAGCCCTAGCAAGTCTCACAAGCAGTCCTTTGGTGATCTGATCAGCCTTCTGTAAGAAGACCAGATAAACGCTTTCTCAGACCAGGAGACTTGTAAGGGCCGGGAGATTTCAGGGCCCACCTGTCCCTGCAGGGAGTTACAATCTCGTTTGCTAGCCGCTTATTTGGCCCAAATTGGGTCCTAGGCGGGATTTTTGCCTCAGGGGTATGGCTCTTTTTGCTCCAGACCTCGTGAAGTCCGGAAAGTTTACCTTGATCAGGTGAGCTAGGGTCCCCTTTACGAAAACCAAGTATCCTCTGTCGGTCAGTTTTCGAGTGCCGAAAATAGCATCCAGATTACGAGGAAGCCGCTTGTCCAGTATAGCCGCCTCTTCTCATTTCTCGCTGTCTGTGCGAAAATTGGTCCAGCTATCTTGCTTGGCCTTACGTTTTGCACTCCTGTATTCATCCTTTATTTTCTTGTATGAGGCCCATAGTTCAGCCGTTTCGCTAGTGCTGGCACATCAGAACCTCTCTCTGGTTTCTTTGCAAAGTTCTTCAAGCTTTACGTTCCACCAGTGTTTCCCCATCGTTTTGAATTTTTGTGGGTCGACGATTCCTTTCGTAGTTAGAATTGATGACATTCGTGATAATACTGGCTGCTATATCCAAGACGTCCAGGTCCTAGTCCGTCCTCCTTGGGTTCCTGGGCTCTCAGGGCCTGCGGGTACAGTAGATTCTAGCTCGAACTTCATCTGTGAGTGATCTGAGAGAGTTCTTAAATCCTCTGAAATCTGTGACTATAACCATTAGGTCCTTGGAGGGCAGTTCCAGCAGAGAGACAACTATTACTCCCTCAACCAGTATGCAGGCCCTTGACTTGGTCACCTTAAGGTCCCTGTAACAAAAACGTTTTATATTATTAGCATCCACTAAAGATTCCTTGGAATACTTTCTACATACCCAAAGCAATTTAAAATCTATTGAACTCTATTAACAATTGTTTAATATTTTCTAAAATACGATAAAACATTAAGAATCTCTTGACTGACGGCAGTAGCTCGGTACTGATTCTGCACTCGGCGGGATCTCGAATTAAAAGCATCGATGGGCGCTGTAAGCGCCCGGGTGGGTGGCCGTCTGGGATTCTCCCAAAGTCGTGTTTTTACTACGTTTAACTACTGTCGAGCGGGAGATTCGAAGCCGAAAATGGGTGTGCGCATTTGATGCTATCGAATGTCCACATCCAAACTCGACCGTCGGTAATCGACTGCGCTCGGGAGTTTTTGTTTTCTGCAGTTTTCCACTCCAATGACCAAATGTCCAGGCGAATGCGAGCGTTTTAAATGAAAAATCCGGCTGCAGGTGGTAGGGGCTTAAGAGATTAAAAATTCCACAGGATTGAGTACCCCAGGCATTGCTTGGAGGCTTATTATGAGAGTTGGAGTAATTCGGAAATTCTTAGGGATCTTTGAATTTATACTTATCCACCTTGAAATTATTGAAATCCATTACAAATCTCTTGAAATCTCTAAAAACATGCTAGAATATTCAAAATATTTGGAACTACTGTAAAAGTCTTCAGAAAATTCCTTGAAATATTGTTAAATAGTTACAAATAATTTAAAATCTATAAAAATCTATTTAAAATTACTTGTAATCTTTTGTAATACGTCATAATATTCCCATTCTTCCAACATCCGCTTAAACATATGGAAATTTTGTTATTCCTTCGCAAATTCCTCAAATCTATTATAAAATTATACTAGCGGTAAATTATTGAAAGATCTTGAACATTTTTTTATATCTTTGAAAATACGCTGAAAAATCAAAAGTCTTTGGAAATCCTATAAAAATGCTTAGGCATCTTCCAATTTACCCCAATCTTCCTTCGAGTTATTGGAATCTATTGACAAGAAATCTATCAGTTTATTACTTAGAATAATTTTAAATACCCTGAATAAATAAAAATATATCGTTATCTATCAAAAATCTCTTGGAATTTTTCAAATACGCTTGAATATTAAACATTTTTGAAATTCCTTCAAAAATTCATGAGGAACTTTCAATATACCAAAATCTTCCTTGATAGTATATTCCGTATGATTTGGAATATATTAAAATATTTACAATTTTTCGACGTCTTGTTAAATACTTTTAAAAAATTGAAAATCTTCCTTCCGAGAATCCTAGGAATCTTCAAAAATATAGAGAAATATTCAGAATTGTCTTCAATTTATTTTTAAAAATCTTCGAATATTCCCCTAACTCTTTTCCAAGTTATTGAAATCTATTGAAAATTTTCTGGAATATTTTCAAATATCCTGAAATATTACTAATCTTCTGGAATACCTTAAAAATTTCTTGGAATATTTGAAAATACCCTTAATTATTTCGATCTCCTGAAATTTCCCCGAAATTCCCTTAAATTTTCAAATCAATTTTAAAAATCTCCGAATCTTTCAAAATACATTGAAATATTTCAAATTTGTTGGGAGTGTTGAAAATTCGTAGAAATATTTGGAAATACACTAAATTATTACTCACATGTCATTGACATCCATCAAAAGACACTTGAAAAATTTTCATAATACCCTAAAATTCTTCAAATCTTTCGAAATCTCCTGCGATTCCTTACATTCTTCTCAGTTCTTCAAAAATCTAGGAAATCTGAAAAAAAACGGAAAATATTTACAGCTTCTTGAAAATTCTCAAAGAATTTTAAATATATTTAGAACTCCCTAAGAATTCTTCATACTTGAAAATATTTAGGATAGCATATAATTCTTTTTAATTTTTTAAACTTACTTAAAACTCCATTTAATTTTTTTTGAATGGCCAAAAAATTCTCGAATGAACTTTAATTTTTTCTTATAAACTTTATTCAATTTTTATTTAGCCAAAAAATTTGTTTGAAATATTTCAAATCTTATTGAATCGGTCATTTCGAAAAGATCCCTAAATTTTCTCCAAATCATGAAAATGTATTAAAATTATTCTAAATAAGTTTATAGAAATCAAATTTAAATGATAAATTAAGATTTCTTGCTGTAAAATTGTCTAAAATTTTTCCTCTTCACCTCGTAGTGGTTTCCCCTACACTACTATATCTGCGTTTCTCAGGCAACTTATAAAAATTATTCCCAAAGAATGGAGATTTGTCTAATTTTTAAAGTAAGTAAAACTTTTGTTTCAGACTTAGTAGGCGAGCAAAAAGGCCATCCCTAGGCGAACTTCATGAAGGAAACCCGATAAAGGTAGAAGATAATTGGTTTCTAAAGTATCGATCCTATAATTGTGTTTTTATTTCGTTCATCATGATCGCGGAAAAAAGCTCCTTGCATCTTCAGTTCTTAGTTTCTTATCAAGGTTGAGAAGAAAAAAAGATTGAAGGGATAGATAAGAAGAAGATTGAACTTTACAAAAAGACTCAAGCTTCCCTATAAAGTGTACTTTAGATTATACTTTGATTGATGATTCTTCTCAAGTTCATTATAGATTTTCGGATAAATTCTAACACGTAGAGTGGATTTCACATTCTTCTCATAATCCCAAATTCAGAATAATTACGGAAGGTTTTCTATGTAAAATTGCCTCATGTTCTACCAAATAGAATTCCATAAGTAACTAATGCTGTCAATAAGGACAAGAGTGTGTTTTTTTTAACTTTGAGCGATTATAGTGCACCTAAAGTCTGTTATTTCAATTTTGCCGACGAATACATCCAGTTTTCTGGTCGGAAATTATTCTCGACACCTTCCCTAATTATTTTCAGTTAGATTTAAACAAATTACCCGAGCGAATTTAATTTTTTAGCAGTTTTTCAAACGATTTCTTGAATATCATTGGTTTACTTTTTCAAATAATATTTTCTTGTATTATTCATGATAATAACAGTAGATAATAATATTAATGTTTTTTATACGGTAAATACTATCATGAATAATATAATACGAAAATAATTATATATCCAATATACTATATAATTACCCAAATCTGTATTTCAGGCGATAATTACAATTATTTAATAAATCCAATTTCCAAATTATTCATGATATTTCTGTCCAGTTTGACTATTTATTATGTAGCGGGTCAAGTGGGAGGGATTGAAAATAATATTTGTTTGTGTGTACATATATTATATAGATGATATATTATGAAAAACAGTATATTATTTATACACGGAAGAGGTGCATTAGCGGATATATAATATGGATCAAAATTTCTCAATTTCCTAGTAACTTCATAAAAATACACAGAACTAAAAATTTTGACTATCAAACTTTCGCACAGCTCGTAGCAAATTATCTCCATAATGTGCATCTGACTTTTTCAGTTTCCTTCTTCCCCATAACTTATTGAAGTCGGAATGCGCAGATTCGATTGATAGCTCCGTGTAGTACCCTAGTCCTCGCTGTGTTATTTTACAAAAATAACGTTATTTTTGTAAGATAATAGTGAGAGGGATTATAATTCCTCTCACTTGACTTGCTACTCAATAAATAATCAAACTAGACAGAAATATCACGATTAATCTAGAAATGAGATTCATTAAATAATTGTAAATATCACCTAAAATACAGATTTGGATAATTATATAGCACAGAAAAACCTCGATAATTCGAACCTCTATCATTCAAATTTTCAATAACTCGAACTTTTTTTTCGGCCCCGGCTGAAACCTGATGTTTTCCATGTTAATATTTCTCGATAATTCGAAGTTCGATAATTCGAATTTCTCGATAATTCGAAGAGAATTATCATGAAGAATAGACATAAGGAGACCAATCTGTAATGTATGGACTTCACCGAAAACCGTCGCTTTTCTGTTGCCACTAACACGTACATATACGTGTGCAGTACATGAACATCCCGAGC
>WSXT02216258.1:0-17282 GCA_011762715.2 Neuroterus valhalla | reverse complement strand
GAAGCGGGCAGATTTTTTAATTTTGAAATTGCCACAACTCCGACGATTTTGGTTTTATCAAAAAAAATCATGAGGATAAATTGTTTTACTTTTTACCTACTACAATAAACTGTACTTACAATTTTTGAGTCTTGGAAAAAAAGTCCAAAAAAAAATTTCGAAATGCTCCTCCTCTTTGATTTTTCATCCGGAATAGCTGGTCAATGAACTTGACCTGTCTTTTTGGTCTTCCAAAATTTGTGCCAAAGGGCAATCCAATCCAATTAGTCTTTCAAAAGTTATGGAGTATACAGACACCAACGATGACGACGATAACGACGACAATTTCATGTAGCACGTAAAAAGTAAAACAATTTATTATTATCATTTTTTCCAAATAAAACAAGATTGTCAGAGTTATGGTATTTTCAAAATTCAGAAATAGAAAAGAAAATGAGAATTCTCAGCCAAATAACGCAAGATTTAGAAGAAAGGCAGAGAGAAAAAATGTTTCTTGTTGGGAGCCCTACAAGATCTTGAGTACAACTTTTTGAATTTACTCAAAGAATCGAAAATTCCAATTATGATCACACAAAAAATGATTTAAAAAATTCCAGTTCAAGTACAAAGTTGTTCTTTGAAAACATCTGCAAATTTTGTTTCATTTTTCTTCTCATGAGATGTATAGTTTTGGTATTAATCCAAAAAAAGAACATTTCATATTAAAGTTAAGTTACTAGCAGAACTTGACGAGATATAAAGAAAAGTTTGAAAAGAAAAACTGTTCTTTTTTAGTGGAATGCGTTGTTCTTGTTTCAAATTGTAATTATATTAATATTAGAAATAGACTAACTTAGGTTTTTTAAAAGCAAAACAAGGTACGAGGTATATAAATTAATATCATATATATTTGACGCATTGTGGTAAAGGCAATATAAAAAAGTTTGCGTTTCTGACAGATTTTGATCGAGTGCGCAGCACGAGACACACCGAGCATCCAAAGACCGAGCATGTAGCGCTAGGTACATTTATTAACTCACGCGAAGCGTGAGATCCAAAAGACGCGCGCTCAAACTTGCGAGCGATTGAAACAAAAACCATGCGTTCTATATGAAAACGATTATAGGTAAAGTAGGAGATCTTTTTGCAGTGATGAATTTTGTTTCTAAATATAGTTTTCCTATTAGTCAGGGAGAATTGGAATTTTTTAATTTTGAACCATTTTTGCCCATAAAACAAAAAATACGCGTCCTATCACAAAAAAGGTGAAACGTAAATAGGTAGATCTTTTTCAGGACAATCAATAATTTTTTTCCCTATTTCTTCTCGCATGTTGCCTAGTTTGAACGCAGAATAGAATTAAAATTTTCAATAAAAACTTATACTTTCCCATTATAATGAGAATATTGAAATTTTATTTCAATAAATTCCAGATCTTTCCAAAAGCTCCCAGCAGATATGTCTCCAAAGATTCCAATATATTAGTAAAGTGAAATATTCAAGTTTTTAAAATATTTTCTCAACATTCTAAATTTGAAACTGATCAGTTTGTAACGTTTTTTAGATCGCATTAGAAACCTTTTTTATCTCGCAATCTTTGAATACGAAGAATTGGAATTTCAAATTGTTATTTTGTCTGTTATTTTCAACCCTTCGAATTAAAAATATATCAATTTTGAAACAATCTGTTGTCGTTTTGTCTTATTTCATTCTAAGTTTTCAATAAGTACTTGAAATCTAAAAAGTATATCTGGCTGAAATGTTTTTCCATTATGAATTTCACAATGTTAGACGCTTCGAATCAAAACCCATACAATCTCGAACGATGAGAGAAACTGTAAAAAAGGAAAAAATGATGGAAGAAGTTGGTAAAAACAGTATTAGTAAACTCAATAGAAAGTTGCAGAAATAAAGGAAGGAATAATAAATCGAATTCAGTAATTTCCTTCATTTAGATTTGTGTAACGACTTCACTTTAAGTAGCAAATACCGGATTTCTTGCGCCCGCCCTCGTTGCCTCGAGGAATAACCATCCCGACAAGTTTTTACTGCCCGCACCCGGTATTTAGTTTCAGAACGTCGCGTCGCGTCGCGCCGCTAGTTAAGCGGAATTTTTCTAAAGCCTGTGAAAAGTCCAAGCGCCATTGACAGCTATAGAAAGATTCCCATCTATATCTGTGTTTCCGAGCCAATTGAGTTTTGCTCCACTTGTCAAACGTATTGAACACTGTTTAAAAAATGCTTCCAAGTGCTAATAAAGGTATTCCGGAAATGGTAAAATTGATCGTGGCAATATGTGCTAATGGTAGAGTTGCTCTTTGACATGATCATCCTGTTCTGTCTACGAAGGATTCATTTTTTATTCCTATTTTTCATGTTTTTTGCGCAATTTCCTTATTCTTTCCCTCTTTTTTCCCTTTCCTACCTTTTCGACTAACACTTCCCGTTTCTCATCCCCGTTCACAATTTATTCCTACCCCTTGCCCTCTCTTCCTCTTCCTATCTGCACATTACCTTCTGCACCTCTGATCCTTCTTTTCACTCTACCTTTACACTATTCTTTGTAATTCTCAACCACTCGTGCGCTACCCTTCACCCCTATGGCTCTTCTCTTCCATCAACACCTACCGGACATCTGTTTCCTACACTTTCTCTCTACATCCTTTTCCAATCTTCATCTCATTTTCCCTGTCCTGCTCTAATATTTATTTTCTCTCTTGCTATTTATTATCTATGTAGTTTGGTAATTATATCCTTGTCTTGATAACATCAACATACCCTTCAGATCCTTAACCTTCGCTTCACTATCCACGTTCATTATCCTCTTCTTAAACTTCTCCCAACTCTTTCAACCTCTTTACCATCTTCCTAAACCCTGTGACCTCATCAAAAATTGTACCCTTCTCCTCCGACTTTGGTTCCGCTACCATAAAGATATTCTTTTCTACTACATACATCCACCCCCTCCTTTTCCAGAAAATCTATCCTCCTTCCATGTGACCATCACTACTCGCCACTTTGACAACGTTATCCTATTTTCTCTCCTATTGTATCTAGAGGAAGTGTGTTGGTGCATGAAGAAAGAGAACTGCATAAAATGCAGTGAATAGAAGTTACTTTGTGACTCTGGAAGGGAGTGTGTGGAGTAGGGTGGTCCAAAAATGAATTAGAAATTTTTTGTTGTTCAATTTTCATGCAAAATGACCGGTCAAATCCACCAAAAAATAAACGCATTTTTCTGTTTTAAAAAAAAATTATATGTACAGGTGGCGCAAGCCCCATGAAGTTCAGCACCTATTTTCCATGAGAATAAAAGAATAAAAGTCCCAATTGGGTCCCAAAAACACCTATAAGTGAAAAAATGGGGTTTTCGAATTTTCAGCGCTAATTGTGATTTTTTTGCGGTTTTTTTAACGCAGATTGTTTCAAATACAACAATTTGTTTGAAAGATTTGTTAAAAATTATAACAATATGCTCTTAGAATAATGCACCAAGTTGCGGTTTTTCTGAAATTTTCAACTTTTAGTCCTTTTTCCACTTCAAGTAAGTAATTTTCTATTTTAATTCAGAAAAAATAATTGTTTACACAAATTGTAAATTTTTTTAGTTATTTTATTCTAGATCATTATCACAGAGTTGCAGTTTTCTCCTGAAATTGTCTATCTTTTATTACTCTTCAACTAGATGAAAGTATTAAATAATCAATGATGAAAAAAAAATGTTTAAACGTCTCATTATCATTGCTAATAATATTTTATTTGCTTGTGATAGAAACTTGCGGTTTTTTCTGAAATTTTTTACTTTTTGCTCACTTTTCACTTGAAGTGAGTTAATATTCAATTTAGTTTAATAAAAATACTTGTTTAAACAAATAACTATTGTTTATGGCTATCATCTCTTAGATTAGATACTGCTAAAAAATTACGGCCTTTCCTGAAATGTCTGACTTTTCTTTATCTTTTTAGTTGTGAACAAATAATGAATAAACATAGGAGAGAATCATACTTTAAATAGTATTGTGTTGTTTTAAGTTAAATATTTTTGTTCTTTTCACAATGTTCGGAAAAAATTAATTCAAACAAAAAATGAATTCATTCAGTAAAAGTTGAATTCCGAATCTTCAACAAAAATTATGGATCTTCAACGCGAAAATTGGATATTCAAGAAAATAGTTCAACGTTCAACCAAAAAGTTGAATTTTCGACCTAAAAATATAAATTTTTGATAAGAAATATAATGGTTGATATTTTAAGAAACACAATTTTCATTTCAAATAAAAAATAATCTAATTTAACCAACAATCAAATCAATTCAATCTAATTCAATCCAATGGACTTTCATTCAAATTCCATTTAGTGCAAAGTTCACCATTCCAGAAAAAACCACAACTTTCTAGCACTTATCTAAGAGAATACGGTTATAAACAATAATATGAGACAATTATTTCTGTTGAATTATATAAAATATCAACTCACTTCAAGTGAAAAGTGGACGAAAAGGTGAAAATTTCAGAAAAAACCGCAAGTTTCTAGCATCAATCAAAGAGAATATTATTAGCAATAATTATAAATTGTTTAAAATTTTTTTTGATCATGAAATGATTATTACTTCAATCTAATTGAAAAGTGATAAAAAGTTAAAAATTTCAGGAAAAACCGCAACTATGTAGTATTATTCTAGAAGAAGATAACTATAAACATTTACAATTTGTTCAAACAATTATTGTTGCCAAATTGATTAAAATAATTACTAACATTGAGTGAAGAGTGGGAAAAAATTTGAAAATTTCAGAAAAAACTGCAACTTTGAAGCATTATTCTAAGAAAATATTGTTATAATTATTAACAAATTGTTTAAACAATTATTTTTGTAACTTTTATTGAAAATTTTCTCGCTTGAACTGAAACGTTGAAAATAAGTTGGAAAATTCAGAAACAACTTGACTTTCTAACCCTTTCCTGAGAGAAAGCTGCTAAAAACGATATTGAATTGTTTAAACAATTCAAATAAACATCTGATTATCAGTGTAGAGTAGGATTTCATGTATCTGAAACAATCTGTGTTAAAAAAACCGCAAAAAATCATAAATAGCGCCAAAAACTAGAAAACCCTACTTTTTGACTTATGGTGGTTTTTTTGGGACCCCATAAAACAGACTTATGGGGGTGATATTTGGAACAGAATATTATATTCGCATTCTGTGACTGATTTTGGAGAGAAATGGTGAATTTCGAACTCGATTCACCTTATATTGAGAATTCGGAAAAGAATTTACAAAAACGTCTTTGTTTCTTTTGGGAAATGCGTGTTAAACTTCATGGGGCTTGCGCCACCTCTAAATATTTTGTTTTTTAATAACGAAAACCCCATTTTATTTTTTGTGGATTTGAACAATTTTCCAGACGTTCAACATAAAAATTCGAAGAAAAATTGTTCAGACCACCGTAGTGTGGAGGATTCAAAAAAATGAGATGAGTGGTTGATGCAACAGGAAGGATCATATAGGATGAGATAGGAAACGGGAAGGGACACTGAAAGAAAGAATAAGGAAAATGCGGTGAGGGGAAACGAACTTCTGTAATCTACAAAAACCTTTTTGAGCTGTTTTTATTATTTAATTTTGAGATTCCAATAGTCGCAGATTTTGTCACAGGTCTTGTAAGGTTGGTTGAATAAGCAGCCAATAGATGGTGCCATGTCCCGATTTTCTAATGATAAAATCTGTTTCACGTCACATGTTATTTTTGTAAAATCTCATTAACTATTGGATGTTCCGCACGGCCCGTCCAAATAAATATGAACCTCCTCAAAAGGCATACGGATTACGAATTTCCGTATGTCTTCTGGTTTTGCTATTGACATTACACCGGCTGCATTGAAAAGTATTTCTTCGATAGAAAAATCATTGAATCAACGCTAATTCAAATTACATCCCCTTATATCAGTTGGAAAAATTTATAGATTTCTAGAAGCCACCGTGATAAGCAGTTTCTACAAAAATATTTTTCTACATGAATTTTCGCTGAATGGAATATTTATTTGAATATCTCAATGGCTTGTGGACCTAAAACAGTTGCTAAGTAATAATCATCACTAATATACCAACTACATTTTGATGTCACTTCTCAATTCAATTTGATAGCACGAAATTTTCTGGTAAATTGGATGTTAAAGATTCTTGTTGCGATTTGAAGCCAAGAAAGGTGGAGATGTCGTAAAAAGTCTGACGTCACGAATCCTAACCATCCCGTTCTGACGTCACGAATCCGGCAATGAGAAGCGCATTGCTTCCTGACATTGCCTCGAGATCCAGGCTGCAAGCTTGCACGGGAAACTGTCAGCGAACGCGATGTAGGTAGAAAGACAAGGTGGAGTCCTGTGTAGCAGCGCGTCTGACAATGGAGACAGGAAAAGAGAAGAGATCAGAAGAAGCAAAGAAGACAGACGCCAATGCACGCGAAGATGCAGTTTCTTATGTATTTGCGACAGAGACGTTTCTCTAAGATGGATTTTTGCTCGATTGAGTGTATACAGACTACTATTAAAAAGCCTAAATATGGTAACCTGATTCTACTCTGGAGCACCATTACTATTAGAGACGAATCACATCAAGTGGGGACCCCAATTTCCAGCCCAAGAAAATCTTATAAAATTATTATATCAATCGAATCTTCACACTATCAGTAACCTATAAATATTGGACTTTCGACAAAATATTCTTTTCAAATGTTCAATATTGTTTGACGAAAATTGGTATGCATACTATTGAGAGACATATCTTTTAGATAAAAAGTATTGCGATGGTCAATAAACAATTTTTCCATATTTTTATTAATATTTTTAGAAAAAATTGAAATAATTATCAACTTCACAATCATCAGATTTTCTAGATTTTTGGTGATACATGTAGCAACTATTGAAGAACGACAATCTGGAACAAAATTTCACCATCCACCATTAATTTACTCAGAAAACGTATAATTGCGAAGCGCGGCGGAGCGCGCGGCTCACAGTGGGAACGGAATGTTCAAAGCCACCTACAGGTCGCAAATCTCAACCAAATCAAACCAAATTCATGAAGAAATGTTTGTGATTGAATTTCAAAGAGACTGAAGAAGCTGGATTTTCAAAAATAATTTTTTTAACTATTTCGAAACAAAATATTGCGTGATTTAAAGATTTTGAGTCATAAACTAGATAAATCTTATAGAATTTGAGGACTTTGAGGCATAGCTGATTTTGAATTTGCCATTAGTTTTGCAAAATGAATTTGTTCAACCAATTTGTTTAAATAAATTATTTCATTTTTTAATTTTTTTGCAAAATCAATTCTAAAATCTAATTTTCCCAGAAAAAATCTATCCGCTGCGCGGGCGCATTCTCATGGCGAGCGTCATTCGAATATCGTGCTACGCGCTCGGTTTGTCTTTCACCTCGCGCTTCGCGCTCGGCTTCATACGTGCTTGATTCAGTTTACAGTGCATGTCATGCATACACAGAGTTAAAAATATTGCAAAACTGCTGAAAACCTCTACTTCTATGAAGATTAATAATTTTCTTTTTTCATTTTTGATAAATTTTTTTTTTTAGTTTTTAGTTTATCTAAGGCTCTCCTGGCCTTAATGAACACTTTCTTATTAAAATACTCGCCCCTGATATTTAAATCTCGCATAGTTTGGCTAGAAAATTGAATTTTTCATTGTTTAAAAAGCGTTGTCACGATTAAAACAAATAATATACGCCTTATTGAAAAAAATATCATGTAAAACTTGTAGAACTTTTTGAGATGAACAATTTTCCTATTAATTATTTCTTTCTGTCTCTTATTGTTTGGCTTGAAGATGGAATGTTTTATTTTTGTCAGTGCGTTATCGCGATTAAAACGAAAACTATTCGTCTTATCGAAAAATAGTCAACAGTAAATTTCTAGATTTTTTTAAGGTAAACAATTTGTGAACTATTCATTTTTTTCATACCTCGCATAGTTTTGCTCAAAAATGGAATTTTTCATTTTCGGTAACATTTTTCTCGATTTAAACTAAACAAATGCATCTTATGAAAAAATAGTATATATAAAATTGATAGGTCTTTTTAAAATAAATTATTTTCGATCTAAACATTGCACCTTGCATAGTTTGAACGGAAACATGCATTTTTGATTTTTCAAAAAGCGATTTTGATGGATAAAACCAGAACCATTGATAAAAAATGACTTGTTAACAAACTTGTCCTTTCTTTTGCGGCCTTGAAAAATTGTGCTGAAGCACAATCCAATAAGATCATCATTGGCTAAAAATTCTCATAATCGTTTCTATTTTTGAATTTTGAAAATGCCACCACTCTGATCATTTTGTTTTATAAAAAAAAATCATTAGTATAAATTGTTTCACTTTTTACCTTCTACAAGAAACCGTTCTTGAGATTTTTGATTCTTGGAAAAAAAGATTTAAAAAAATTTCCAAAATGCTTCTCCTCTTCGATTTTTCATCCGAAATAGCTGGTTAACGAACTCGTGCTTTCTTTTCCGGTTTTCAAAAAGTCTGCCAAAGCACAATCCAATATGATAATTCTTTCGAAAGTTATCAAGTATACGGATTACAGACTACAGACAGACAGACACCTTCGTAAAAATCGAAGGTATAATTTATATTAAATCTTAATAAGGCTTTAAAAGTCTTTTTTTTTTGTTTGCTTTGTATTCATAACGAATTGTATTTTTAAATAAGAACTATTTTTATATCTCATTGTACAAAGACAAATGTGTTCTTAGTGTTGATTGAGTTGTTTTGAATTAGCCTGTTTGACCAAATAAATTATTCGAAAAATTCATGGATTTAAAAGTTAAGTTATTTTTGCTATCTGGTCAAATATTGTGTAAGTGTTTCTTGAATTTAAATTGCGTTTTTAAATTTTTTTTCTTGAATTCCTTTTTTTATGTGATTTTTTCAATGAATAACTTTTTTTTGTAATTATTCTCTTAACTCTCATATCTAGAACGTATAAATTAGGAGCTTCAAACATAGAATAATTTTTTTCTTATTATCTATCAACACATCTTTTATTTAGTCATATGGTTGTGAAGATTCGTATTTCAAATAGTAAATATACAGCTTTGGATATAATTTCCCTAGGATAGTTAGATTTTAGAATGGATTTTGCGAAAAAATTGGAATAAGCAATAATTTATTTGGGCAAATTGTTTGAACAAATTCATTTTGCAGAACTAATGGCAAATTCAAAATCAGCTATGCCTCAAAGTCCTCAAATTCAATAAGTTTTATCTGGTTTATGAATTGAAATCTTATAATCACGCCATATTTTGTTTAGGAAAGTTTAAACTAATTATTTCTGAAAATTCGGCTTCTTCAATCTCTTTGAAATTCAATTATAAACATTTCTTGATGAATTTTGCTTGATTTGGTTAGGATTTACGACCAGTAGGTGGTTTTGAACATTCCGTCCTCACTGTGAGCCGCGCGCTCCGCCGCGCTTCGCAATCATACATTTTCTGAGCAAATCAATGGCGAGCAGTAAAATTTTTTTTCAGATTGTCGTTCTTGAATAGTTCTTACATATATCACCAAAGATCTAGAAAATTTGATGATTGAGAAGTTAATAATTATTTCAATTGTTTCTAAAAAAATTAATAAAAGTATGGAAAAATTGTTTAGTGACCATCGCAATATCTTTCATCTAAAAGAGATGTTTTTCAATATTATGTATACCAATTTTCGTCAAAAAATATTCAACAGTTGGAGCGCAATGAATCATTATCAAAACAAAGTCATAAATGTTTGTTGTACAAAAAAATAGTTAAACAAATTATGAAGTCAAAAGTCCAATATTTATAAGTTACTTATAGTGTGAAGGTTCGATTGATACAATCATTTCATAACATTTGCTTGGGCTGGAAATTGGGGTGCCCACTTGATGTGATTCGCCTTTAATTTGATTGAAATGATTCGTTCAGCATGGGAAATTCCTGTTTACAGGTAAATCACTATGATTGTTTTTGTACTTTGAGGAGGGAAACATCATCATCATAAATTTCTTCAGCTGAACGTCTTCAGCAGAGGCGGAATCAGTTTGGCACTCGTGAACCAGCTCAAGGAGGCAGGATTACCACGCCCTAAGAGTTTCTTTGACTCCCCTTCAATTTTAAATTACCCTTGGGTTTTTACCTGTAAACTCATTAAGAAAAAAATGTTGATGAAACAACAAGATATTTATTACCATGGAGATTTTGATTTTTTGGAACTACTGAAAGAGTCCGAAACCATCGACAATGATCCACAATATGATCTAAATTTTTGTAGAGTAGTAGAGGATTTAATGTGTCGACCTTATTGTTACATGGTAGATAATTTAGTAACACTCTTCCTCTTATCTAGGTTAACATCAGATGTAACAATGAAAAACAATTTTGAAGTATAGAAACTTACCATATGTAACATTTTTCCACTTAAAATAGTTTATTGACCGGGTTGATCATTACGCAAAAGAAGTTGTTGTATAAAAGTAGATGATGCGTCATTGGGGTCTTTAAATTTTTATTTCAAGTATCAAGAAAAATGAGGCAGGGGTATATCCCAGATCCGGAACGTTTTTAGGGTAAAATAATCAGAATACTTACTGCTTTTGCAGCTTAAAGAAATGTATCTACGAGTTCCAAAATGTTGAGAAGATTTTCTAGATATTAATTTTGGTGTTGTATAAAAAGTTTTGTAAAAAAAGTGAAATATTTTCTTGGGCTCAATTTTTTCTTTTTAACTTCTAGAAGTCGTAATCTGTGAATATTTTAAGACATTTTACATTTTTAATAATTTATTTCAAGACCACATGTTTATAGTCTGTTGTGCAAACTTTTAGGTTAGGAACTAAGGAAATTGAAAAGTTTCATAATTAACTTGATTTTCTGGAAAGTTTTAATATCGTCATGGTGTTCGCGAGCAATAAAAATTGAAAGTTTGTGATGAATTTGTTAAAAGTTCATGAGGTCAGAATTGTTCGGGTCAATAACTTAAAAACACTGTAAAAAACTTAATGCGCTGTCATACATTTAGAAATACTCTGGAAAAGGAGTGGTCTTTATTTTTATCAATTCTTGCTGATAAATAATTAACAATTAAAAAACAGGAATTAACAATTGTACAATATAAAAAAAAATTAAATATGTTGAGAAAGATGTGAAGAATATAAGAATTAAAAACATCATTTACCAAAAGTTCAAAACATAATTAAAATTCTTACTCAATCCTAAACACATGGTATAGTATACTAAGATTTTCAGTCTCGGATCTAAAATTAACGGTGCCTTCACTCTTAATGATATTGATCATTTCACAGATATTTCGATCATGATAATTACTTTCTTGTCCTAAAATTTTAACATTTTTAGAGTTATACTCGCATCTGTGATTGAAGTTCGTAGTATGTTTACATAGACCTGTGTTGGTTTTTACACTCTCATTTTTAATGAGAAGAAATTGGTTTTGTGTCGAAATCTATACTTTCGCCGATTTGATGAAATATCCACGTTTTGAGACCCCCTGAGTCAGAAAAAATGTTTTTTCACGAAAGTGTCTGTAATCTGTGTATTCGATAACTTTCGAAAGAATGATCGGATTGGATTGCTCTTTAACACACATTTTGGAGGGCCCAAAAAGACAGGTCAAGTTCCATAACCAGCTATTTTGAATGAAAAATCAAATAGGGGGAGCATTTTGAAAATTTTTTTAGACTTTTTTTCTAAGACTCAAAAATTGTAAGTACAATCTCTTGTAGCACGTAAAAAGTGGAACAATTCATCCTCATCATTTTCTTCGATAAAAAAAAACTGTCAGAGATATGGTATTTTCAAAATTCAAAAATATGAAAGAAAATGGAAATTTGCAGCCAAATAACGCAAGATTGAAAAGAAAGTGAAATAGGAAAAATATTTCTTCTTGGGAGCCCTAGAATACCGTGAATGCAACTTTCTGAATTTTCTCAAAAAATAAAAAATTCTAATTTCGATCGCACATTCAATAACGAAAAATAATCTGTGAACTCGATAGCTTCCGAAAGAATTATCGTATTCGATCGTGCTTAGGCAACCATTTTTGAGGACCAAAAAGACAAGTCGAGTTCGTTTACCAGCTATTTCGGATCAAAAACAAAAGAGGAGAGCATTTTGAACTTTTTTTTTACTTTTTCTTCCAAGACCTTAAAATTCAAAGTATAATCTCTTGTAGCACGTAAAAAGTGAAATAATTTATTCTCATCATTTTATTCGATAAAAATAAAATTGTCAGAGTTATGGTACATTCGGAATTCAAAAATATAAAAGAAAATGAGAATTTTTAGTTAAATAACGCAAGATTGAAGAGAAAGTCAGAGAGAAAAAAAGTTTCTTGTCGGGAGCCCTACAATATCGTGAATACAACTTTTTGAATCTTCTCAAAAAGTCGAAAATTTCAATTTCAATAGCACAAAAAAATGAAAAATAATCTGTGAACTTGATATTTTCCGAAATAATTATCATATTCGATTTAACTTAGACAACCATTTCAAGGAACCAAAAAGAAAAGTCAGGTTCGTTAACCAGCTATTTTGGATGACAAATTAAAGAGTCGAGCATTTTGAAGATTTTTTTTTTCTTTTTTACAAGACTCAAAAATTGTGAGTGTAATTTTTTGTAGAACATGAAGAGTGAAACAAGTTATCCCAGTCATTTTTTCCGATAAAAACAAAATTGTCAGAGTTATGGTATTTTCAAAATTCGAAAATTTAAACGAAAATGAGAATTTTTAGCCAAATAACGCAAGATTAAGAAAAAGTCAGGAGGAACAAAAGGTTTCTTCTTGGGAGCCCTATAAGATAGCAAATACACCTTTTTGAATTTTCTCAAAAAATAAAAAATTCCAATTTTGATCGCACAAAAAATAATGGAAAATAATTCGTGAACCCGATAACTTTCGAAAGAATGTTCATATTCGATCGTGCTTTGGCACCCATTTTTGAGGACCAAAAAGACAAGTCGAGTTCGTTACCCAGCTATTTCGAATCAAAAAGAAAAGAGTGGGAGCATTTCGAAATTTTTTAAAACTTTTTCTTCCAAGACCTAAAAATTCTTAGTACAAATTAATGTAGCACGTAAGGAGTTGAACAATTTACGCTCATAATTTCTTTTAATAAATACGAAAATATCAGAGTTGTGTCTTTTTTAAAATTAAAGAATATAAACGAAAATGAAAATTTTTACCTAAATAACGCAAGATTGAAAAAAAAATCAATAGGAAAAAAGGGATTCTTCTTGGGAGCCATACAAGATCGTTAATACAACTTTTTGAATTTTGTCGAAAAATCGAAAATTCCAATTTTGATTGCACGAAAAATAATGAAAAAAAATCGAAATTTTCATTTGTCAGTAGTCCATGGGAGATACGGAAAAAAGCAAAAGTACTAAAATTGTTTATCTAAAACATTTCCACAAGTTTGTTTTCAACCATTTTTCGATAGGGCATGTAGTTTTTGTTTTTTCTGCTTCAATAATCTAAGAATAAAAAATTCCAGTTTATGAACGAAATTGTTTTTTGAAATAACATCTACGAATTCTTTAAAAATTTTTTCTCGTGAGATGCATAGTATTGGTATTAATCCGAAAAAAACAACATTTCAAAAAGAAGTCAACTTTATAGCAAAACTTAACGACATACAAAGAAAAGTTTGAAAAAAAACTGTTCTTTTTTTACAGGTTGCATGGTTTTTAAAAAATTGTGATTATGTTAATATTAGAAGAAGACCTAATAAATTTTTTAAAAACAAATAAAGTACAAAGTATATAAATTAATATTATATACATTTGATGCATTAGAGTTAGAGGTAATATAGGAATGTTCGCGTTTCCGACAGATTTTGATTGAGTGCGCAGCACGAGACACACGATGAGAATGTATTCGTTAAAGCCAGAGAAGATTTAACAATAGAGACTTCACAATCATCAAATACAGCAGCTGGAATTCTACTCTTTAGTTTCAAAAGCTCTTACACAATTGAAGGGAAGTACAAAGAATGCGCTCAAACTTGCGAGCGAAGCGAGCTCCGCGCGATGTGAATGTGCCCGCGCAGCGGGCAGATTTTTTTGAATTGTGAGGACAAGAGATATATTTAATTTTTTTGCATATTCTTACTATTGGGAGAAAAGATCTTTTCGGTAAGGTAAGATATTAATTTTAGTGTAATCAATGATTTCATCATTATCTTGTGTATCATTTTGTAAATTTTTTAAGTTTTCTTAATCTTGAAGTCTTTTTAGAATTTTTTGAATGAAAAAGTTGTGAGGATAATTATTATTAATCAAAATTTCATATATAATACCAATATGCTTAACGTTAAATTGAGGTCCTGAAAGTTTTTTGTTTTTTTTTTTTAGGTTTTTTTAAATCTCGTGAGTTACCTGTTAATGAGTTGAAATAAATGTGCTGAATTAACGGTTTGGATTAAGTAGTGCAAACGAACCAGATGTTGACGTCCCCTCTACCAATGCTCTTGCTCGGCTCACAAAATACCCCGTCTCGGGAGCAAGGCAAAAGCATCGGTAGTGGGGGATCGAGCATCTGTTCATGAACATAACGTTGTTATCATGGCTCTAGAAGTTCCAGACAACAAATGCTATACAATTTGAGGCGCATTGGTTCCATGATCATAAGATATAAAAACTGGAAGAATGATATAATAATAAAGTGAGTAAACCACTTTGAAATTAAGAAGTAATGATTCAGCTTTCAAAAAGATGACACAACTCAAATTATCTTTCGCAATCTCTTGAAACTTCAAGGAAATGAAGCAAAAATCAGCTCCTGATTTTTCTATTAAAGGCGTGAGATCAATTATTAGGCTTTGTGTGTGGATTTAGTGCATTAAGGGGCCTTGTACAGGTCTCGGTTAATTTGCACACGAACCAGATGTTGTCGTCCCCTCTATCAATGTTCTTGCTTGGCTCACAAGATACCCCGCCTCGTGGGCAAAGCAAACGCACCGGTAGTGGGGAAGCGAGGGGACCAACTACTTTGAAATTAAGAATTAATGAAACAGCTTTCAAGAAGATGTCACAACTCAATATATCTGATTCGAAATCTCTCACAACTTCAAGAAAATGGAGCGGAAAACATCTCGTGATTTCTCTATCAAAAGGCGTCAGATCAATTATTAACCCTTCGAGGAGAAATCCGATAAAAGCAACTTCAGCAAATAAGTAAAGGTTCTACAACGTGTACCTGTATCAAGATTTCAAGATCACTTACTGTGGTCTTCCCACTAGCCTTGTCAAAGTTGCAAAGACTTGGTGCATTACTAGCGAATGCAAGTCGAAGAAGTCAAGGCGCTCAAGAATAAGAAGAAGAAAGACAGAAGAAAAAGAAGAAGAAGAAAGGAGGAAGAACACACAAAGAAGAGTGAAGAGCAGCGAATCGTTGTAAGAAGAGGGGATAAGGGAGGGGGGGGGGTGCAGGATCAGGAGATGCCTTTGGTTCCCCTCTTGTTGGCGAGAGTGGTTGCTGTTGCTGCGGTCCGATGGACCACCTACTGTCCCTGATCAGATCTCTGTAACGCTCGTTCGTGCGTCCATTCGTTCATTCGTCAGTCTATCCGTCCGTCCGTGGTTGGTCCGAGGAGCTATCCGTCCATCCGTCCGTCCGTTTGTCCAGGGTTTCTTTTGCTCACTGTTCCCTGGTCTCTGAACCGACCTCGCTGTTCCCATCAATAATGCTTATAATATCTAATTAATCACAAATTATCTAGATCCCATGGAGGAAGAGTAGATAGGAGCATGCTGCATACTCGAGCGATGATAAGGAGGGCTACGTGTATCGGTAGGTGTGTAGACGATCTCGACGCGGTCTTTGCGCTTGTTCCATGCCTGTTCCAAGTGTTCCATGAGCTTCGTGTGCGCTATCCACCTGGCAATCCTTCCGGATTTTTGTCAGGTGCCCTAAAGATCGCTCGTTGCTTTACTGTTGGGTTCGTGGGAAGGTCGTTCCCTGATTCGCTCGTGCCGCAAATCGTAAGACTGGTTAATTTTTAATTATTTTTATTGGGAAGCTTTTGGTTCAGATACTTTCTGACCCTATGATCCAAAAAGGGATCACAAAATGCATGCTGTTTATTAGAATTTATTTTTCAAGATTTGTAGCCTGCTCTAGGGAACGGCATTATGTCATTTTTTGGTTGTCAACTAATATTCATGTAGAATGTGAGCCTATTGATACGCAGTGCGTCGTTGGCGACCCAAACTCTTCTTTATTGTTTTTAACAAGGGCTGAGTAGTTTTTAATAAACTTCAGTGCAGTTTTCTTCAATTTAAGATGCAATCGGCGCGTTAGTAGGTTGAGAAACTGATGACAACTTTAAAATATATTTATATACACTTTTGTTGAGCGTCTTCATCCACTAATACAGTGTGGTCTTGAAAGAAGTTCAGGACTAGTAAAATTGATTTAAAAGAATAACTTTGATAAATTTTTCATGGAGGTTTGCCTCGTCTTTTTGAATCCACAGTCAGAAACGTAGAAAAATATACCAGGTATTAAAAATTTCAGCTTTATCTGTTTTTTCTTTCCAATAAAAATAAATTTTCGTACATAACTGGAATAGTTCTTTTTTGGTCATTTATATGGAAATTTCTAACAGATTTTGCAGGAGACTGATGCTGTTCTCAGTGCGCAACTTAACTAATAATAATTCATTTATAATAATAAAGCGTAAACGCGTCACGCTTACCCCGAAAGATTATATAGCTGAAGAATAATTCAAAGATTAGACGATCGCTAAATTTATAAACTTCTTAGCTATACATTTCCAATTGAGAACTTAAACTTTATAAATTAACTGTTGCTATTCTTAGCATTAACCCAGAAAACATGACGTGGACGTTGTGGCAGATCGGTAACCTCTATTTGTTTGTTTTTTGTATTTCTTTTCATTTTTATATTTCTTTCTAAACGTCAAAAACTTTTTAAAATTCCTTCTCATTTCGAAATAAATTATTCAATTTTCAATATTGATTAACGATCTGTTGAAAAAATAAGTATTAAAAAAAAATTCATTTTGATTACATTACGTTATTAATCAAGTTCATATTTTAATATTAGATATTCAAATTGAAGAATGAATAAATATGAATTTATTGAAACAAATTTAATCTATAGATTCAATTAAATATAAAATGCGTAAAGAAGAAAATTCTACTACTGCTTGCATTGAACCTCCGGAGTATACAAATTCATCGATTGAATTAACTTTGAATTTACTCCATGATTAAATA
>WSXT02216247.1:0-10268 GCA_011762715.2 Neuroterus valhalla | reverse complement strand
ATGTAGAGTATATTAGAGTATGTAAGAAACCCTTGATTATCTTGAAACTTCGTAAAGTATCTTGAAATATCCTGTAGTATATCAACATATTTTTAAGTAGCCTAATATACTTTGAATTATGAAAAGTATCTTGAAGTATCCCAAAGTACCTGAAATATCTCGCAGCATCTGAAATATCGTTGATCATATGAATTATCCTGAAGTATATGAAGTATCCCAAAGAAATTCGGAATATTCTGAAGTGCATAGAAATATCCTTAAGCATGCTGAAGTATCTCGAAACATCTTGAAATATCCTAAAATATTTCGAATTATTTGAATTATCTCAAAGTATGTAGAATATTCTGAAATACCTTAAAATATCATGAAGCATCTTGGAGTACCTCAATGTATCCTAAAATATGATGAAGTACATATGTAGGAATATCCTGAAGTATCTCGGAATATTTTGACGTCTGTTAAGCATATGAAGTATTTTGAAGTATATGAATTATCCGAAGTACCTTGAAATACCTTGGAATATCCTAAAATACTTGAAATGTTTGAAATATGAAAAATTATGTGGAGTTTCTGGGAGTATTTGAGTTATCCTGAGATACATTAAAATACTCCGAAGTACCTTACAATATCAAGAAGTATTCCGAAGATGATGAGAGTAGGTAAAGAGGAATGAAGCGTAAGTAGTGGAATTCAGGGAAGGGTCATAAGTTGTTAAAAGGAAAAGAGAAATGGAGGAAAGTGAAATTAGTGGAAGAAAAGAAACATGAGGACATAAGGTGTAGTAGAGAGGAGTGGGAAAGCGAAATCTGAATGAAGGGAACTAAGGATCACAAGGGGGAGTTGAGAGGAAGTAAGGAGGAAGTGATCAGGGTAAGTGAAGAGAAATTGGGGGAAATGAGGCTTCAGATGGGAAATTTATATTTGTATATAGTTATATCTATAAAAGTGACTTTGATGAGAATTTTAGAACAAGTTGCAGATCTCCTCTCACAGACACAAGCCACGAAAATCTTCAATATTTGCCACACAGGAAGAGGAGATTCTCTTGCAAATTGAATTCATAAATAGATTCACACTTCGATCTGTCCTCGTCGAATTAACAATCCTGCAAAAGAACCTTTTTCCTTTGTCTTCCAGCGGCGCATAATTCATTCCTCTTGACTATTCTCACCGGAAATCGCATTCGAGTGATTCTTGAGGTGGCTAGGGAGGTTGAGGAGGTGGGAGAGAGAGATAAGGATGGGAAAGGACGATGAGAAGATAAGAAGGATGGGTTCTCGGCAGAGATAATATACTTCGCGAGATACGCTCGTCAAACACAAGCGCGAGCAAGCGGGGCGGATATATTAGGATGCATCTCCATAAAAGTTGCCAAGCAGAAAGACTAAAGAGAGTAAGGAAGAGGAAGCGAGAGAGTCAACATTCGAGCCCCCGAGCCGTCTGTGGAAATTCTCTAGCGTCTTCAACCAGCAATCACTGATATTGAGGGTTTTATTTCATCTCTCTCCAGAGGGCTGCTGCCTGGGCTAGGTTCAAACTCGAATTGGATCGAGTTAGACTTGGTAGTTTGCTACCAACAGATCGCTCTTATATTAGCCCAACGAGACATTCTTTTATCCTTCATCTTTCTCTCTCTCTTTCTCTTTCCTTATTCGGAAAGTAATCTCTTTATTGATCTCAATCTCAACTCCTCTATGCACTTTGATCAGAGACTTTATTTTGTGAAAATGATCTTATTTGATGCCTCAAGATATTGAGAAAGTTCTATCTACCCAGATCCTGCACCCCCCTCCCCTTAGTTTTCTACCCCTTAGATTCGATAAATTCTAGAAATCATCCAACTTCATTTTCTACCCTTGAAATTTCAAGGAACCGGGGGGGGGGGGGGGGATACAATCCCCCCCAAACCCCGAACCGAAAATTTTACTTTCGGAAATCATTCCATCTAATGCCAAGGATTGTCAATTCCGCTGAAAAGTGTAAACCTACTTCTGTATCCAAGATAATTCGGAACAATTTAGGATATTTCAGATACTTTAAGATATTAAAGAATATTTCAAGATGATTCAAGATATAACAATTCACTTCAGGACATTCCAATGTACTTTAGAATAATTCACTTTATTCAAGATACACCACAAAATTTAGGATATCCCGAATACTTAGAGTTATTCCATATTTAGGATATTTCGGGTACTTTACGGTACTTTAGGATACTTTAAAATATTTCAAAGTACTTCAGGATATTTCGATTTATTTTAGGATAATTCACATAATTTAGGATATATACAATACTTCAGAAGATTCCAAAAAAATTCAAGATATTCCAAGATGCGTGAGGAAGATTCACACGCACTTCGAGATTATCCATATAATTTAGAATATTTCGGGTACTTCACGGTACTTTAGAATATACATTAAAATATTTCAAAGTGCTCCAAGATATTCCGATGTGCTTCATGATAATTCGCATACTTCGTGATACTCCATATTATTTGGGATATTTCGCGTACTTTAGGATACTTCACGATTACTTTAGGTACTTTAGCATTTCAATATACCTTGGAATAATTTACATACTCCAAGATACTCCACATAATTTACGATATTCCGAATACTTCAGAATTTAAAAAAAG
Source organism: Neuroterus valhalla (assembly GCA_011762715.2). Taxonomy (NCBI): domain Eukaryota; kingdom Metazoa; phylum Arthropoda; class Insecta; order Hymenoptera; family Cynipidae; genus Neuroterus; species Neuroterus valhalla. The sequence continues at coordinate 7,632 of WSXT02216247.1, read as the reverse complement.
TCCAAGATGTTACCATATACGTCAAGCTGATTCACATACTCAGGGATTTTCTGGTACTTTACGGTACTTAAGGATAATTTAGGGTTTTCAAGGTATTTAAAATACTTCAGGATAGTTCAGGATACTGCAAGATAATCCAAGGAATTGCAAGATACTTTAGATTATTTCAATGCAATCCATGATAATTCGCATACTTCAGAATATTTCGAGATACCTTAGGATATTCCAAGATATTCCGAAGTACTCCAGGATGTTTTATTGATTTCTGGATAATTCAAAGACACCGAGATACTCCATTCACGTCAGGATGCTTCAATATATTTCATGATATTTAAGGTTACTTCGGGGTATTTCAAGATATTCCATGATGCTTCGAGATAGTCCAGATACTTCAGAACATTTCAAAATAATTCAATATATTCAAATGTACTTCAGGATTACTCATATAATTCAAGATATCTCATATATTCCCGGATGTTTAGCATACTTTAAGATACTTTAGGATACTTCAAGATATTAAAAGGTACTTCAGAATATTCAAATATACTTCAGGATATTTCACTTACTTCAATATACTCAAGGATATTTGAAGATACTTTAGGGTATTCGAAGATACATTACGATGCTTCAAGGAACTTATAATATATTTCACGTACTTCAAGATACTTCAGGATGTCTCAAAGTTCTTCAGGATATTTCAATATACTTCAGATATCTCAAGATAACCCGAGATAATTAACAAACATCAAAATATTTTATATACGTCACATATTTCACCATATATTTCTATATACTTCATAATACTCTAAGGCATTTAAAGGTATTTCAGAATATTTTAATATACTTCGGGATGATTCACAAACTTTAAGGTGCTTCACCTACTTCAGAATATTTAACGTACCTTAAGATACTTCAGGATATTTTAATATACTCTAAGATACTTCAGGATATTTTATTATACTTCAAGATAATTCATAACATTTCAAGATACTTCAGGGTATTTTATTATATTTCAAGGTATTCAAGGATACTGCTAAGCACTTCAAGATATTTCAGAGTACTTTGAGATACTTAAGGATATTTCAATGTATTCCAGGTACACATACTTCAAGATATTCCAAGGTACTTCAGAGTATTTTATATACTTCAGGATACTTCACTAACTTCAAGATACTCTACGTTCTTCTCGACATTTCACGTACTGCATGATAATCCAGGATATTCCTATATACTCTACGATTCCGAGAAATGATTCTATCTTGAAAATATTGAATTTTGCATAAAATGTTGTCTTTTTGTTCGCGATCTTTTTTTTTTTGAAGATTCTCAACTCTTTTGTGTGAAAAAGCAACTATTTGGTTGAAAAATAATTTTAACACTGAAAAACTAATCATCTCGATTGAAAATTTATTTTTGTATGATTTACACTTTTTTATTGAAAAATAATTTGTTGTATTTAATTATCAAACTATTGTGTTCGAAATTTGTCTTTTTGGGTTGAACTCAGTAATTTTAAATTCAAAATAAATATTTTCTGTGGTAGAAAAATTATTTCTTTTTGCAGGAGATTTATTATTCGAGTTGATATTTAACTATTCCAATACTAGTAGAAAATGTACCTATTTTTTATTAGAAATTAATGTTTCTAAATGAAATATCCATTATTAATTTTTTTTCTGGATAAATATGATATATCTCAGTTAAAATGAAAATATTTTGTTGAAGTTCATTTTATTTGAAGAAAATCAATTATTTTGGTTGTGATCATTGAACTATACTTGGTTCGTAATTAGTGTTTTTTTAAACTTGATTATTTTAGATTTAGGGTGAAAATCTTCTTCAGTTGAGGAATCATTCTTCTTGTTGAAGATTTATTATTCAAGTTGATATGAAACTATTTCAATTATGGTGAATTATTACTATTTTTCAGAATTCTCTTCTATACGTTTGAAAATTGAAGCTCCCAAATGAAAATTCGAATAATAATTTTTTTTAGGTTTGACAGTGATCTTTTTTTGGTTGAAATTTGAATATTTCGTTGACAATTTATATTTCCTTCGAAAAAATTAATTACCTTGGTTACACATATATATTTAAGAGTGGAAAATGTAATTTTTTTCTAGCAAATTCGTCTTCCTGGCTTTGTATAAGGAAAAATGCAACTGTTTAGTACAAAGTCAATTTTTTCCCGTCAAAAACTGATCACCTGGAAAAATAATTTTTCTCTTTGACATTAATTATGTAAGTTATTATTCAACAACTCCAATTGTGGTTAGAAATGTGAATATTTTTCAAAAAATCGTTTTTTTGGTTGAAAATAAACTTCTATGAATAACTGTTTCCAACTCAAAACTTTAATGATTCATTTTTGGTTGAAAAGTGATTTCTTCTAGTTGGAATTCGAATCCCTCGTTGAAAAATCATTTTTTGTTCTGAAAAAAATCAATCATCTTGGTTAAACATTCATATTCCTAATTTGAAAATACAATTCTTTTGTAGCGAATTAGAAATTAAATTTTTTCGGTTGAAAATGCAACTAATTGGTTAAAAAGTGCCGTTTTTCTATTCAGAAACCTGGTATATTTAATATTGTTGGGAGTATCTCCCATGCAGAAATATTCGAAATCGTCCGTATTAATTTTGGGGCTTTGTAAGGAACCTCAACAGCTTTCCCTCACTATGGCGGCCCTTATAAGGACCTATTGTGGTACTAAGATGGCAACATTTTCAACTTAAATTACTCCCATAATAAGTACACTATCGTGACCCTAGACAGGATCACTTTTGGCCCTAACTAAATCATATGATCAAAAACGTAAGAGGGAAAAATGATAGTCCAGACAAGTACTGAAAGAGACAGATTCAAATTGCGCTCGAATAGCCACTGATCACGTGATTCAGTTTTCATTGGTTGCCCCTCTTGAACTGCTTTCCATCTTCGGCCAATGAGTGCGCTCCTACTCTTTTCCACATTCGCAAGCATTTAACCTAATCTGGCGTCATGTCGGGTGAACGTCTTCTAGCGTAACATGCCTGTGTTAGTTACTAAATGTTAAAAAGCTTGCTTTTATTCCAACAGTGCCGGTGCTTGAATTATTTCATTTCGTAAAACCATATCTAATACGGGGGAAATCTACGACTTCCAGTGAATCCAATTTGTTAAAAAGGACGTGAAATTTGATATTTTGACTGCATAACCTAAAGATGGAATACAATTAAACCGCAGTAAAGAAAACCCTGAAACAAGGATTACGTCTCCCCCTCAAAACGTAATTAGTTTTTGCATTCGAAAATTTATAGAATTTCGTTCAATAGCGCCAAAAATTTTTGCGTAACCAAAGTGTCATAGTCCATAACAATACCCCTTCAAGATTTCTACACGAGGTCTTGCGTATTAGCAAGAATCCACCATTTTTTCAAAGTAAGCTGATTCGTGTAGACCTGAAGATGACCTAGAGCTGCAGGGGCGGAACCAGACCTCCCTTTGACCCTCTTGGCTGAGCGCAGATCAGCCGGCTTAGCAAGCCCTTTACCCATGGCTCAGGGATGCCCATAACCTGCTGCTGATGAATGCGGATTAAATCAAGCCGCTGACTCTGCCAGGAAGTGTGAGGATGCTCGTGCCGTCGATGATTTCAAAAATGAGATTCCAGCCAAAGCCCTTCAAATTCCTTCCTTTGGGAATTCGATAATCCGTTTTGGGGCACGAAACACTCCTCACTTCGGATTAACTCTGAAGTCGCGGATTTTTCTCACCCTGGAAAAGGAGTCAAACTGTTCCTGAAGTTTCTCTCATCTTGCCGCTCAGTTATTTCTGCGATTTTTTTTAGTAGCAAGACATTCTGGTTTAGTTTTTTCGATTTCCTCCCTGAGAAAATGGATCTACGGATCAATTCTTCCGAACGAGGAAAACAGCTGTTTACAGGAAGAGCGGCCATATTTGTCACGTGACGATATTGAATGGAGGACCATTCGAAGGCTTATCGATCCATTCCGGATTCCATAGGGCGGAATTTTTATTATTCTTATGGCTTTTTTTTCATTCATTCATTTTTTATTTGTTTATTCAAAACAAACCTATTCCTGAATTTCGTATCAATTTCACTTCGATGTTTATCAATAAAGTGTAAAACATCTTTTTGGACCAGGAGAGGTCAAAAAGGAGAAAAAGTTTACTCCTCAACGAAATAGATGAATGTTTCACAAAAAGAAAAAATCTTGTGATAAAAAAATGGATTTTTTAATTGATGAAACCATGAAGTTTAATTTTTATGCGAATCGATGAATTTTTAAATAAGAAGATTTATTTTATTCTTTTGTTATCATTATTATTATCATTTATTACTCATTATCGTCATTATTATTTATTCATTATTTCATTTTATTTATTCAACGAGGTTTTTAAATTTTTTATTCTGCGATTTATTTTCGACTTTATGAATAATCTCCACCCAAAAAATGAATTCCTTACGAAGAAAAAAACACAATTTCTGAAAAAGTAGACAAAGAGTTCAATTTTGAACCAAAGAGACGAATTTCAAACTGAAATAATAAATCTTCAACAACAAAATTATACATTTTTCATCGATTAGTTAAATTTTCAATAGAAACGATGGATTTTCAAATCAGAAGGACTTTTTTCATACCGATCAAAAACAAATATTGAACGAAATGTTCAAATTTCTCAACAAGAGATTTGCATTTTGACTTTTATGATTAATCTGCAACCAAAAAAAAAAAAATATAAAAAAAAACAATCGTCAATAGACTTAAATAATGGAACTTTAACAAGAACAAAATTAATAAACGTATCGTTCGATTTTCAATCATATAGATGAATTTTCAACTAAACGAATAATTCAACCATAACAGCAAATCAACTTTCATCAACTTATTCGATTTTTTGAACAAGAAATTTGTTTATTTTCGTCTTAAATTGTGGATCTTAAACAGAAAAAAGATTATTTTTAACAAGGAAAAAACCAAACTTCTAACAAATAATTCAATTTTCAACCGAAAAGATGAATCCTCAGCTATAATAATTTAGAAAAAAAACAAATTTCCGAAGAAAAATTCAGTTTTTGAACAAAAAGATGAATTTCCAACCAAAGCAATAAATCTTGAATAACAACAGAATGAAATTACCAAATATTTCAATTTTCAGCTGAAGAAATAAATTTCAGCTAAAATAATAAATATTTTACCAAAAAAATTGAATCGAGAACTAGTACAATTTTAAACCAAAGAGATAAATTTCCGTCTATTTTTTCAACGAAAAAAGGAATTCGCAAGAAAGTATATAAATTCTTTAAAATAGAATAATTTCTACTTACCTGATTATTCTTTAACAAACAAAAAAAAAACAATATTTCAACAATGAGGAAAAAAATCATTTTTAAGAAATAGTTTAATTTTTAAACAAAGAGATAAATTTCCATCAAATATAATAAATCTTCAATATAAAAAAATAGATGAACAAACAGTTTGATTTTCCGCACCAGCAATATAAAATTTCAACTAGAATAATAAATCTTTGACAACAACAAAAATGAATTGAGAAATTGTTCAATTTTACATCGATGAATTTTCAACTACAAAAATAAATGGAAAAATAGTTCAATCTTACTTCGATGAATTTTCAAATACAAAAATGAATTTTCCAAAAAAGCTAATCAACTTGAATATTGGAAAGAAAATTAATTACTAATATTTTTCTTTTCATCTGAAGAACTAGAATTCAGCTTGAATAATAAATCTTCACCAAAAATTCGATCGACAAATAGTTCGAATTTTATCCAAAAAGATTAATTTTCATCCTAAATATTGAATTTTCCACACAAAAATTCATTTTCGACCAAGCAATCAAATTTTGAACTAAAAAGACAAATTCTGAAAGAACAAGATCTGTTATTTTAACAACAGAAGAAATTCTCAAAAAAATATTCAAATTCCATAATGAATTATTCATTCCGACTAATATCATTAATCTCCAACAGAGAGGAAAAAGAATATTTTCACGGAGAGAAAAAAAAATTCCTAACAAATAGTTCAATTTTGAAACAGAGATATAAATTTTCAACTTAAAAAAATGGATCTTCAAAATCGACAAAACAAATTCATGGCGAAAACGATAAATCTCCAAACAAGAAGATTTTCATAAGAAAAAAACAAACTTTTAACGAACAGTTCAATTTTCATCAGAAGGGATGAATCCTCAACAAAAATAATAAATCTCCAACAACGAACTGAATCCAAACAAAATATTCAAATTTTCCAACCACAGATTAGTTTTCAACTCATATGAGGAATATTAAAAAAGAAAAATTTTTAGAGCAGAAAAAAACAAACCCTTGAGAAATAGTTCAATTTTGAAACAAAGAGATAAATTTTCAACTGAAACAATAAATCTAGAACATTAAGAGATTAAATAACAAATATTCCAATTTTCAACTGGAGGAATAACTTTCAGCTCAAATAATCCATCTCAAGAAAAAAGAAGAATTTACAAGCAGTTCAATTTTCAGCAAAGAGATGAATTTCGAAATGAAATAATGAATTTCCGACAAACAAACAAACACCAATTTTTAACCAAAACGACTAATTTTTAGAGGGGATTATCTATTTAATACCATAAACAGAAAATTCCGAACAAAATATTTCTGGAGAAAAAACTAATTTCGACTTATATGATTATTCTCAAAAAAAAAAAATATATATTTTAAAGAAATTGATGATTTCAGACGAAAATCCAAAGATCTCTTTTTGAATACCAAACTATTTGTTTGTTTATTTTTTGTCCTAGAGGATTCGATATCCAAGTTGAAAGGTATCTGTGGGCAAAGATTAAAGTTTTTGTTAAAAAATTGTTTCTTTCTTTCTTGGAACTTCTTTGCTCCTGTAAAAATTCACAACATGAATTGAAAATTAATCTTTGGGCCAAGAATTCGAATGTTTAGTTAAAAGTTAATTCAAACATTTTTTCAACCAATCTTCTTTTCTTGAAATAATCATTCTTTGTTGTTGAAGTTTCATTATTTAATTTGAGAAATGTCTCTGCTTGAAGATTACAGTTAATGTTGGAAAATGTTTTTTTTAATTGTTGAAATTTCATCTCTTTCCTTAAATATTCATTACATGAGTTAAAAATTATTCTCTGATCGAAGAATTTGCAAATTTATTTAAAAATTCTTTTAAATTGCTATCATTTTTGTTGAAGATTGTATCACCTTAATTAATTTTCCTGTTGTTACAGAATTATTATTTCAGTTCAAAATCTGTATCTTCCGTTAAAATTCAACTATTTGTTTATTAATTTTCTGTTGGTGAAAACTCATCATTTAAGTTGAAAATTGAACTTTCCGTTGAAATTTTTTTTCTTTTTGGGCTTTCAATGCTTCCGTTACAAATTTATTCATCACAAAAGTTGAAAGTAATTAATCTCTGGTCGAAGAATTTAAAATTTGTTTGAAAGTTGATTTGAGCATTTTTCAAAAATTAATCTTACCTCCTGAAAATTTATCATTCTTGTTGAACATTGTAATAACTTGATTAAACATTAGTAGATAAGCTATGAGAGTTCTGGAGACAAACACCTGGTAAAACAGTTATCGGTACATTACCGACAGTCGGTAA
>WSXT02216236.1:0-17288 GCA_011762715.2 Neuroterus valhalla | reverse complement strand
AGCACGAGACACGCGATGAGAATGTATTCGTTAAAGCCGGAGAAGCTTTAACAAAAGAGAATTCACACTTATCAAATGAGTGTAGCCGACATTTTGCTTTTGAATTTAACAAGCTCTATATAAAACTGTAGGGAGGTACAAAGGCCAAGCGCATAGCGCGAGGTGAGATTACCATCGAGCGCGAAGCGCGAGATCCGAAAGACGCGCGCCGTATGCGCGCTCAAGCTTGTTTTTAATTTTTTTTTTGTGCGATTAAGAATGGAATTTTCGATTTCTTAAGAAAATGCGAAAATTCATATTCACGATCTTGTATGGCTCCCAAGAAGAAAAATTTTTTCCTTCTGACTTTCTTTTCAATCTTGCGTTATTTGGCTAATAATTCTCATTTTCTTCTATATTTTTTGATTTTGAAAATGCCGTAACTCGAAAAATTTTGCTTTTATCAAAAAAAGGAATGAGGATACATTGCTTTATTTTTCACCTTCCACAAGGAACCGCACTTACAATTTTTTAGTCTTGGAAAAAATCTTTTATTTCCGATCTAAAACAGCTGATTAACGAACTCGACTTGTATTTTCGTCCCTTCAAAATGGGTGCCAAAGCACGATCGAATATGATCATTCTTTCAAAAGTTATCTAGTGCACAGATTATTTTTTGTGTGATCAAAATGGGAATTCTCGATTTTTTATCTATACTTTCATTCATATCTTTCGTTGTTTAGATAAAAACTCTCATTTTTGTTTACATTTTCGAATTTTGAAATTTCCATAACATAAATGCCATAAAAAAAGTCCAAAAGAAATTTTCAAAATGCTCCCCCTCTTTCATTTTTGATCCAAAACAGCTGGCAAACGAACTCGACTTGTATTTTTGTTCCCTCAAATGGGTTTACATTTTAAAATTTTGAAAATGCCATAACTCTGGCAATTTTTTTAACATCAGAAAACATCATGGGAATAAATTGTTCGACTTATTACTCACTACAGGAATCTGTACTTACAATTATCGAGTCTTGAAAAAAATATTCTTTAAAATTTTCAAAATGCTGCCCCTCTTTCATTTTTGATCCAAAATAGCTGGCTAACGAACTTGACCTTCAGTTTCTGACACTGAAAGAGTGTACCAAAGGCCAAATAAATCGATAAGTTTTTTCGAAAGTTATCGTGCTCAAAGACAGACAGACATACATACATACAGACAGATAGACGGACATACATACATAAAGACAGACACATTCGTGAAAACCCGTTTTTCGGGTTCAAGGGGTCTTAAAACGTGGACATTTGACAAAACGGGGGGGGGGGGGGGGCCCATTTTACACAAATATAATACCTTGTCTGATGAGAATGAAAAAACCAATTTTCAGAACCTAAAAGTCATGTTTCGTCCCTACAGACGGTATGATGTGTTTTCAGTTTTTTGCCAACATCTCGGCAAATTTATGAGCTGGGGAATTCTCTTTTTTTCAAATTGTAGAGTTTTTCAACCCCTCGAGAATGGAATCCTTTCAAAAATTTTAGCGCGAAATTCAAATTTTTACAGTGCTTCCAAAATTTCAAAATTTTTCCTTTTGAAAAACGCAGATCGACTCAACGCTAGAAAAGGTATATATTGTTTTTTGGCATCCCATAAATGTGTGTGGATTTTTTCAGATATTTAAATTTGCTGTAACGTACCAAAAAAGAATAACAATCGCATTTTTGAATATTTCTGACCATGAACAGGGTTCCAGAATCTCGCTATCTACATTCTTCTACGTTCAAGGACCTTTTTTTTTTATTTTATGCCATTTCAAGAAGAACAACATAGATTGCACTACCATTGAACATTTTCTGGCAGCGAAAAGCGTCAAAACTCGATAAAAACTTAGATTTTTCGGAATTTTGACCGTCTTTGGATCTCTGGATACTTTAAATCATCTTTTCGTTATTCTATTATCTACTTTGATTTTATGTGACTTCTGATGTTTCAAGTACTTTTCATGCCTTGAGAATACAACATTGCGATTTTCAAATCAATTATTTTTATATAACCAATAAAAGTCACGATATCGATCGTGCTTTACGAGTTTGGATGACGTGAAGGAACTTTACAAGTTTCTGAAATCTGCCATTGCATTCTTCAAATTGAGTTTATTAATAATTAAAATCATTCTCCAGAAAACCAATTCGCACCTTGAATGCGAATGAATGCGAAACATCGGTTATTGTTCACACGTAGCTGTGGTTTTTAACTATTTGTCTGACGCTCGATATCTTCCTCGACTTATTCAACCTGCAGAGAATCTCACACAGATTTTTGAACGAGAGGAGGTTGTTCCCGTTATTAAAGAAAACAGCGATTAAGATTAATGGATTTTTCACAATGATATAGGTTATCGGACTAAAATAAACCAAAATAATAGTGTTTCTCATGTACTAAATGTAAAATAAAATCAAATAGTTACTGATCTTCTTTGGAAAACTTTTAATAAATCATCAGGTCCTGAAAATTAAATAAAATGGTACCATCTTATCCATTCACTACGAAATAAACTCAAAATGACTAATGAAATGACATGAAATATTTGTATAATGATAAATTCAATAATATTCAAGGTGCAAATCGGTTTTCCGAAGAATGAATATAAATATTATTAAACTCAATTTGGAAAATGCAATGGCAGATTTTGGAAACTTGTCAAGTTTACTTATGTCATCCAAACTCGTAAAGCACGATCGATATTGTGACTTTTATTGGTTGTATAAACAGAATTGATTGGAAATACGCAATATTGTTGAATCGAGGCATAAAAAAGTATTTGAAACATTAGGTGTAGCAAAATATAGCTAGCGAGATGCTGGAACCTCCCCTTCTAAAAACTTCTGATTCCGGAATTGATCCAAACTCACCCGAAATCGATCTGGTCAAAATTTTTTTCCGAAACCTGTCCGATCTTATCCGAAAACTGTACAAAACGAATGTGGAATTTGTCTGGCAGAGTCCGAAGTCTGTCCGGACAAAATTAAATCTGTCCGAATAAATCAGAAATCTGTCTGGTCAAATCATCGACTCCAGAAAGAGTCCTCCTTCATCCGAAACGATTCCGGAGTTGAGAACCTGGAATTATTTTTGTGAAAGTGAAAACGGGAAGTGGTCCGATTAAATACGAAATCTGTCCGTTTGAAAACATAAACTCCGAAATTAGTCTGGCTCTATCCGAAATCGGTCCGGAATTCAGAACCTGGAAATATTCTCGTTGAAATTAAAACGGAGAGTGGTCCGATTGAGTCCGGAATCTGTCTGGTCAAAAACATCAACTCCGGAAAGAGTCCGCTTTCATCCGAAACGAGTCTGGAGTTTAGAACCTGGAATTATTTTTGTGAAAGTGAAAACGGGAAGTGGTCCGATTAAATACGCAATCTGTTGGTTTGAAAACATAGACTCCGAAATTAGTCTGGCTCTATCCGAAATCGATCCAGAATTCAGAACCTGGAAATATTCTCGTTGAAATTAAAACGGAGAGTGGTCCGATTGAATCCGAAATATGTCTGGTCAAAAACATCGGCTCCGAAAAGAGTCCGCTTTCATTCGAAACGAGTCCGGAGTTTAGAACCTGGAATTATTTTTGTGAAGGTGAAAACGAGAAGTGGTCCGATTAAATACGAAATCTGTCCGTTCGAAAACATAGACTCCGCGAATAGTCCGGCTCTTTCCGAAATCGGTTCGGAATTCAGAACCTGAGATTATTTTCCTTAAAGTGAAAACGGAAAGTGCTCGGATTAAATCCGAAACCTGCCTCGTCAAAAACATAGACTCCGCAAATAGTCCAACACTATCCGAAATCGGTCCGGAATTCAGAACCTGAGATTATTTTCCCTAAAGTGAAAACGGAAAGTGGTCGGATTAAATCCGAAACCTGCCTCGTCAAAAACATCTACTCCGCAAATAGTCCGGCTCTATCCGAAATCGGTCCGGAATTCAGAACCTGAAATTATTCTTGTTAAAGTTGAAACGGAGACTGGTCCAAATGAATCCGAAATCTGACCGTTCGAAATCATAGACTCCGAAAATAGCTCAGCTTTATTCGAAATGAGTCCGAGATTCGGAACCTGAAATTATTCTTGGTACAGTTAAAACGGAGAGTGGTCCGAATAAATCCGAAATCTGTCCGTTCGAGAACATAGACTCCAAAAATAGTCTGGCTTTATCCGGAATCGGTCCGTGATGCAGAACCTGATTATTTTCGTTAAAGTCTAAAGTGGAAGTAATCCGAATAAATCCGAAATCGGTATGTTCAAAAACGTCGACTCCGTAAATAGTCCGGTCCTATCCGAAATTAATCCACGGCTTTAAGTCGTAATTGATGATAGAATTGATGATTGGAATAAAAAGAAAAACCAATAGATATTTTTGAATTTCATTTAATCCCAGTTCTGCCCTTATGAAAACAGAATGTTTTCCTGTTTTTACTTTTAATTTTAAAGTTTCCTAAGTCGACATATTAAGCATTTGGTTTTTAAAATTATAAAATTATCATCAATGGTAATGAATTGAGGATTAAATTAATTAGAACCAATTAACTTTCTATCATTTAGGTCAGGGGTGTCCAACGCAGGGTTGGCGCGCTTCTCCTCCCTTCCTCTTCCGAGCGCTTCATCGAGAACTCTCTCCTCGTTTCGCCACGGGCTTTGTCTGACTACGCCTGACCACGCCTACTTGCGCGCAATGTTCACATAGCCCGGCCGCCGAGGAGCCCTTTCCACATCGCGCTCACCGCATGAACGCATCCAAGGTGGTAAGAGAGGGGACTGACGAGTGACAGTTATTTACACCGTTTCTCACGTGTTGTAAACTTCTGGTTTAGGACATATGGATGTTCTCATTTCCATCTCTCATAATGTTCTGTAGCTGAATAGAACATCGCCCGACTGCTGACCCAAAGAAGCGTGTTAGATTCCTGCCAGCTTCGTTTTCTACTTACCCGATTTTTCTGTTTCAGTCTATAATTTAATAATATATGTTTTCAGAATACACAAATATATAATCCAAAATGTTAACGATTCCGAATTTATATTCATATGAAATTATGTTTAATGTATAATACTGTATAGTGTATATATTCGGTTTCTAGTTCAATAGCATAGGTAAGTTTCTTTTTTTCTCCTATTCGGACTGTTGCCACATTTAGCTAACCAGTTAGAGAATGGCTGTAGCACGGACTTGGAGTTTTACTACAGAGTTAAACATATACTTCACACGTTTTTTAAGATGAATGCAATAGTTTTAGTTTTTATTCTAACATATTTTATAATTCTTACAGCAGCTACGAGTTACTATTGAAATTAGTAAGATCGGTTCCAACGTACTATGTAACTAAATTTCTATGCGTGGATGGATCGAATCCTTCAGACCGTACAAAGCACGTATTCGACTGGACACAATCCGTATTATTCACATCCGTTTTACCGTCTAAAATGCGGACTCAATCAGATTCTTTTCGGATTGATTAAATCCGTCACACCGGAAAACTTTCGGATTCTACCGGATGAAAAACAGATTTAATTTCATGCTCCTTTCGCCGGACAAATTTCGGACACATTCGAATAGAATCCGGAGAAAAAAAACCGGATCACGTTTCGGACAAATTCGGATCAATTTCGGAATCCGAAATTCGTCAGGGATATGTAAAAATGCGGTTGTCATTTTTGTTCAGTGCGGTCTGTAGGGACGAAACATGACTTTTTGGTTCTGAAATTTTTTTTTAAGGTAATTTTGACCTGGAACAAGATGGTGTTATCAGTTTTTCATATGCAGCATGGGCAGTTCTGATCATGTTATTTGGCTAAATATTTTTTTAAGAACTACATTTTTCCAATAATAATAAGTTTTTATATTGTTATACTTTATTGAATATGCAAAAATGCTTACCTAGCATCGTTTACACAATTTTGCGAAATTTTCCATCCTTTTCGTCCTTTACAAAATTGCATTTCCACTCGTATTTGAGGGTATTATTCCTTAGAAATTTTTTCTACGGATGATATATAATTTCAACAGCAGAGTGTTTTGCTGGACACTTATTTGAATAAAACAATCGTCGGTGATTTCATCAGGCGAAACAACAAGAACTGGCAGACTTGGAGGAAATATTGAACTCATCTTATCAATTTTGATTACATTTCTACTCTGTTTCCAATTATTTTATAACCTCTTCTCCAAGTAATCTTCCTCGCTGCATATTTATACTGAATCATACATTCGAGCCTCAAAAATGTTTTCTTTTAATACTCCTTCCGTTATTCCGAATTGTAGGTAATTGTGCCAGAAAAATACATCACTTTGCTCCCTTGCAGCCTTTCAAACTTCATTATAAATTTTGGCTCTCATTCTGGCCTAATAGAGCAGAAATTTTTTATCCAATTTCCTGAGCTGTCATTTACTCAATAGAAATTCTCCCTTCAGAAAGAATGGATCTCTTCCAATAACATTCTACTTTAGTTGATAAACAAACATGATACGTGGAAAATAATAATCTTCACAAATAGAAGGGCCAAACATTCTCTAATGCAATTAATATCCTAAGATTTTGTCAAAGAAAAAAGGAATAAGATCGATTCAATTATTTCCTATAAAATAGTTTCACGTTTTACTAAAAGTAACTTGCGCTATCGCAGAGTGGGGCGCAATGAAAAAACGGTGTATAAAATAATCTGTAGGTCACAATGCTTCATTGATTTTTAATTTTTCTTCTTAATTCATGAATGACATTTTGAGAAATCTTTCGAGTCCGATTTTCCAATTTTTGTTCGTTTGAATTTTTGTAGAGCTGCAAATTTGGAAATAAATGTTGACGTAAACAAAGTTTTCTCCAAATCTCTGTAAAAAATTATTCTCAGTTGCATCATGCCTCAGGTTTGATGCATGAGGGTCGGCGGAAGTAAAAAAAGTAATGTGAGCAATAAGGTAAAATGTGATCATGAAAATGTGGTATCCGATATAATTTGTTGAATTGATTAACAATCATCATTAAAAATGCATGATTGGAACAGTTTCCACTTAGATGCATTTTTGTCATCTATTTATTTATTTATTCATTAGAACAGTGAACCGACATTGCTCTTAAGTACAAACAATTCTCAAAAATGAGGGTAATAGTATATAATATTTAGATAATGGTAAACATAGCTGAAAACAAAAATGAATTGTCATTGACACACTGAAATTTCCAATAAAACTGAAAATAGAGCGCCATGTTAAGGAATTATACGAATCTACGGAACATGGTTCTGAAGCAATAGACGGATGTATCAAAAAAGTCAAGAACATAATTGCACAAATGAGCTTTCCTTCCAATACGCGTGAGCACTGAGTTCAGTCCGTAATTAGTTCGATGTTAGGGTAGCTAAAACAATGAGTAGTTACGGAAGAAAATAGCTGGAATATGAAATTTAATTTCTGCAAGAATAACAGATCAGGCAATTTTGTTGTTTAGAAGATTGTAAAGAAAACATAGATCACAGAATACAAATCTCGAAGCTATCTTTGGGATGTTCAACAATGCTCTTATTCCATCGTAGTTATGGTCACGTCTATTCATAAGAGCAAAAAAACGCCTTGAGTGCTAGCGGGTTTCTTAACGTCGAAGAGTTTCTGATAACGAAGCCCAAAGATCTAAGATATTTATGTATAGCATCAGAAACCTGGTCGTTGTAGGAAAGTTCTTCATGCAAGAGGAGCCCCAGGTCCTGAACTCGCAACACCCTGACTAAATCCTTATCAGAAATCATATGATCATGTTTTATAGTTATTTTTTTTTTCGCGGGAAAAATATTATTGAGCATTTATTAGTGTTCAACCGCAACCCATTGAAACAGCACCAGTCCTGTAATTTATTAAGATCACTTTGTAGTATAATGCAGTCCATTAGAGAGCAAATTATTGTATACATTTCATATCATCAGCATAGAGCAGAAAGGAACAAAATTAAAAACGGCTCCAACATCGTTTACAAGGAGGATAAAAAAGAGTGGGCCAAGATGCAACCCCTGTGGCAACCCGGATGTTACCAGAAATGCATTGGAGTATTTTGAAAAATCTGTATGAATCGCATCCACTTGGTGGGCGGATTCCATAGACTGAGATACAAAGTTTGTAAAAGAGCATAAATTAGTAATAGTGGATCTCTCTCTCAAGAAGCCATGCTGCTCGTCAATGGAGGTATTGGTTGGAGCTAAATATAATGGATCATAAACAATGCTCTCAAAAACTTTGGCTAAGGTATTGCTAAGGTCCCTGATTTGTAAACAGGAGTGACTGTTCCTGTTTTTCATTTATGGAAGAAACAACATTGTGAAATAGACATGTAATATATGAGAATTATCGGAAGAACCAATGATGAGGAACACGACTAAATGATATAAGGAGGTACACCATCAGGTCCAGCACCCTTATTGACATCAAGTTTTAAAAATTTACACATAATTGCATTATGGCTAACTATTATTACAGGCAAATCGATTAAATCAGATAACGGAATCGGCAGATCATTTGTGTACGTCGCGTTGTAAACAGACTTGAAGTGTTTAGCAAAAAGTTCAGCCCTCTTATTACTCGTCTTAGCCTTTTCGTTACCAAGAAACATGTTGTTGGGCAGACTTTTAGTACTACGCATAGAATTGACTAATTTCCGAAAAGACTTTGGATTCTCAATAACAGAATTTTCGCTTCTGGTTATGAAATTAGGGTAAAAAGTATTAGATAGGGTTTCACATTCAGCCCTAAGTTGTGAGAATATCAGATAGTCATTAAGGATACGAGACCTTTTATACGCTAAGTGTGCTTCTTTTTTGGCCATGACGAGATACTTGGGGTCACTATGAACCATGGTGAATAGGTTGAATGTTTGATCGTTTTAAGATGAACAAAACAACCAAAATCAGTACACGAATAAGTACAAAAAATATTAGGCGCAGCATCAACTGCAATGTTGTCAAATAGATCATTCCAGTTTACCTCGTGAAGGAAGTTGTTGATCGCAGCAATGTTAGCAGACTTAAAATCAAAACGTGTAACAGTATAGTCATTGCACCCATACATTTTATTAGTGGTCTGAGTAATATTGAAATAAAAAGCGAGCGGAGGGTGATAACTGTCAATAGGTAGGAGCGGGTCAACTACTATTTTTAATTCAAAACTTGTAACTTAAGTGAGAAACAAGTCTAAGAGAGAACCATGAGTATTCCTGATATTGTTAATTTGCAATAAATCCGAAAATTCTAGAGAATCAGAGAGACAATTTGATATATACAGGGTGATCCTGAACTCATCATATTCCTTGCATGTACGAATTCCTTGTGCATAAGTATCATGCGCCAACTCTGGAACACAATTAAGTTGAGTTTTGCACAAGGAATTCGTACATTCAAGGAATATGATGAAAGGAACCGAATTTTCTTCCGATTGTCTTCGAATCTCCTTGCCTGTAATGGACATTGATGTATTTTTGTCAGCTGCTATGATCTGTTAAATTCATTAACAATAATTACAAACAAATACATTACTTGAACAGTTTTGGGCAGAAACGAACGTAGTTTTCTCCTGATCGTCTTTGAATCGCATTTCCTGTGATACACATTGATGTATTTTTCTCTTCTGATATGATTTGTTGAATTTAGCAAAAATTATTGTAAACAAATGAATGATTCAAATATTTTTAGGCAGAATCGAACCGGAATTCATTTTCGGTTGTCTTTGAATATCCATTGCCTGTGATGTTCATTCATACTTTTCGACTCAAAATATCATTCAATATTTTCATAAACGAATCATTCGAACAAAGTTCCCATTATGGAAATTTCATGATTGTTCAGTACTTCCATTGTTCTCTTATCTGAAGATGCTCAAGAAGCCAGTAATGAATATTTTGAACGATTCCGTACGTTCAACACTCAAAAGTGCAGTCGGTTAGCCACTAATACTGATGTAGTGCATAAATTACTCATCTTATGCATACCTGTCATATCTAAGAGGAAACTGGAGACGTATAGATGGTGATTTTTATCCTGAAGTTCTTGAGCTCTTGATTGTGGAATGAATCGTTCTTGAAATGAGGCCTCGAATCATGAAATTTCCAAAATGGAAACTTTGTTCTAATGATTGGTCTATAAGAATATTGAATGATATTTTGAGTCGAAAAATATCAATGAGAATCACAAGCAATGATATTCAAAGACAACCGGAAGAAAATTCGGTTCGTTTCTGCCTGAAACTGTTTGAGTTATGCATTTGTTTATAATAATTTTTGATGAATTTAACAAATTAAATCAGACGAGAAAAATACAATAGTGTTTATCACAGGAAATGCGACTCGAAGAAAATCAGGAAAAAATTCCGTTCGTATCTGCCCGAAACTGTTCACATCATGCATTCGTTTATAATAATTTTTGATAAATTTAACAAATTATATTAGATGACAAAAATACATCAAAATGGATCACAGGCCATGAGATTCGGAGACAATCAGAATAAAATCCGGGTCATTTCTGACTGAAACTGTTCAAATCATGCAGAAAGTATAATGAACCGTTTTTATATTTGAAGGATACAAATATTTTCGTATCACTTCTTAATTAAAAAAGAAAATTGATACCGAGTGATGGTTCGAATGATAACCATCCAGTATTTTCAACACAAGAAATAGCATATTGCGATAAGAGGGTCAAAAGACACGTCATGCATACAATTTTACATCATATCGATAATGGAGAATCCGACTTGAGGTGCCTGCGGAGCAAGCCAAGAATAGTGTTATCTACAAGCGGGAAGGAAGTGACACAAAATTTTGCAGTGAACTGACTGTGCCGTCAGAGTGAAGGTACTCGATACTCTATACCAATCATGTTCTTGACTCGGAAATAACATGTCAAATGTTTTGATCAACATTTGAAGCCAAAAAATTCCACTTTTTTAGTTGTTTTATTCATAACATTGAAAGTATTAGAGCAATTTGAATAGCATAAATTATTAAGTTATAGGCAATTGATTTACGAATACAATGAGCCCTTGTATGATCCGATCGGATGATGAGAGGCCGAGAAAATTAGTAAAAACCAGGAAATTTGAGGCTTTTTTAACAATTCAATATGTTTGTTAATTTTGAATTTCAATGACTAAGCTTTGGTAAAAAAGTAACGATTTTAATGTTCTACAAGGGTTAAAAAAATGGATACTGTAGGATGATAACTTTTTGCGTGATTGCTATTTTAATTATTTAATGTTACTATTTGCAAAATGTCTGTATGGTGCACCGCTGGTCCGATTTCAATTTTTAAAACGGATTTTGAAACTTTGAATAAAGCAAAACAAAATGTTCATCTTGGTTTTCCAGTAAAATGTTGCCCAATGCGTTAAAAAAAGTTCTCAAACATGACTCCAAACTGCTGAGCGCTCGAAAGTAACCAAGCAGTGGGGGAAGAAAGAAGGTAGAAGGGCCGTAGAGCGCGGCACGTTATATTTGATTTGAATATCTCCTCAACAACTTTAGCTGATTCATCATTTTTATGTGTTTTGGCATAACATAACCCTTGGAAATTAACAATTATGCTCGTTATAAAAATGAGCAAAAAAATTGTTAAAGCTTTTCCGGCTTTAACGAATACATTCTCATGTCGTGTCTCGTACTGCACACTCGATAAAAATTTGTCTGAAACGGTAGAAAAGTTTTGTTGCCCAATTTTTTTCATATGTTGTGTACTTTTTCTAGAAATATAATGGTTTCATGTTTTATTTTATATGATTTAAGCAAAAACTATGCGTCCAATCGGAAAAATTTGAACAAATTTATAGATTTTTTCCGGGAACTTATGTCCATTTATTTTGTCCTAAGCTTGTCACAATCGTCCAAAAAATCATTCGTTTCATTTTTTATATGGTTTCTTATATATGAAGCAAAAAATACTTATCCTATCAGAAAGTAAATCTTACGAAATTCGTATATCTTTTTTTGGTGCACAATTTTTCCCATTTACATTTTCCCGTAACTCGCATAGTTTGACCGAAAAATGAAACTTTCTATTTTTCATCACTTTTCATGCGACCAAAATTTGATTTTTCGATTTTTTGAGAAAATTCAAAAAGTCGTGAAGACTATCTTGTAGGGCTCCCAAAAATGAACATTGTTTATTCAATACCTATTTTTCATATCTTCTTTTGTTTAGCTGAAAATTATCATTTTTTTTACATTTTAGAATTTTGAAAATGCCACAACTCTGACAATTCTGTTCTTATAAAAAAAAATCATGAGGAAAAATTGTTCCACTTTTTACCTACTACAAGAAACCGTACTAACAATTTTTAAATCATTGAAAATAAAGTTCGAAAAAATTTTCAAAATTTTTGATCAAAAATAGCTGGGTAACGAACTCGACTTGTCTTTTTGGTCCCTTAAAATGGGTGCCATAGTACGATCGAATATGATCATTCTTTCGGAAGTTGTCGAGATCACAGATTATTTTTCATTATTTTTTGTGCGATCAAAATTGGATTTTTTGAGAAAATTCAAAAAGTTGTATTCACGATCTTGTAGGACTCACAAGAAGAAACATTTTTCTCTCTGATTCTTTTTTCAATCATGTGTTATTTGGCTAAAAATTCTCATTTTCTTTTATATTTTTGAATTTTGAAAATACCATACCTCTGTCAATTTGGTTTTTATCGAAAAAAATGATGAGAATAATTTGTTTCACTTTTAACGTGCTGCAAGAAATTAAACTTACAAATTTTGAGTCTTGAAAAAAAAAGTCCAGAAAAATTTTCAAAATGCTCCAACTCTTTGATTTCTTATCTAAAATAGCTGGCTAACGAACTTGACTTTCAGTTTCTGACACTGAAAGAGTGTACCGAAGGCCAATAAAATCAAATAGTTTTTTCGAAAGGTATCTTGCCAACAGACAGACATACATACACACATATATACATACAGACAGACACATTCGTAAAAATATGTTTTTCGGGTTCAGGGGGTCTTAAAACGTGGACATTTGACGAAAACTGGGGGGGGGGGGGTCAAACTTTACACAAATCTAATACCTTCTCTGATGAGAATGTGAAAATAAGTCAGTATTGATATTTTGTGAAACAAATCAATTTGCATGACTAAAAATACAAGTGGACTACAAGTGAAATACAAATATATTTTATGCTAAAATATTAAGTAAATATTTTAATTACATAAATATTCAAATGCGTATATTTATGCGTACAAAACGAAGACACGTGCTTCAATTTTGAGACAAATCATCGGCCATCTGAGTTCGAAGATTAATTTACATTCGACGAAGTATTTATTGAAAATGATGATTTGATTGTATCAGAAAATGTCAACGAAAGTTTTGCGGAAAATTGATAATATTGGACCTACGAGTAAAAGAAGAATATTGTGATTTTTTATTTAGGTGAATACTGTGCCAGTATAAAAGTATAAAAGGCTCTACAGGCCTAGAAAGTCGAGTTTTCGATCTGGGTATTGTGAAGAGGATCATAAACTTCGTCAGCACTCAGTCAGCACTCATCTTCCATATAAACCCGACTGGCCTCCTTGCTCGGGACATTTACACGTTGTATCTTCGACCGAACACTTTGTTCAAATAAAATAATATTAAATTATCTTCCAAGTCTCCAAAACTTTAACAAAGGAATTCCTTTGTTATTTTTTAAAAACTACCGAAGCATAAATTTTTGATCACATAATTGTCGATCCTGCCGGGTTATTTAGAATCCGCATCGTTGGGACCCCACGGTAGAACTCTGAGGAAATCAGACATCCAGGACCATTTACGGACATCAGCTCCATCAGACCCTTGTCGCTGTTAACCCATACAGGATCTGGAAAACACCACAATCATTCAAGGAATTCAACTTGGTGGTTTTTCTGCAAGACCCGTCGGACGATCAGGAGCAGTCAACAAACGTCCAATCGGGAAGATTTGGAAAGAAAATGAGATTCATAGCACTACCATATCTCCGGATTCTTGTAGCGGAAAGCACCTATAATGTTGAACCAAAAGATGACTCAATCATCAAAGAAGAACTCTACCAAGTAAGGATATATCATGAAACATGGGACTCAATCTACTACATCAATCTCACGGAAATCAGAGCAGACGTGTACCAGCTCATGGATTTTACTCGTGAAATACAAAGAGTCTGTGAGACACGTAAAAGCTGCAATATGAAAAAGGGGAGTGATACAGTGAAAGAACGAAAAAGCAAAATTTTCCAGCGATATCAGAACATAGAAAATGTTTCAAAAAACAGACAAAAACGAGGGCTCTCCAATTTCATCGGAAGTGCAACCAAGTACTTATTTGGGACAATGAGTGCAGATG
Source organism: Neuroterus valhalla (assembly GCA_011762715.2). NCBI lineage: Eukaryota > Metazoa > Arthropoda > Insecta > Hymenoptera > Cynipidae > Neuroterus > Neuroterus valhalla. The sequence continues at coordinate 2,921 of WSXT02216236.1, read as the reverse complement.
ATGCAGAGCACATTAGTCGTGACATCGACGAAGTTTACAATAAGAGCAGCGGCGTAGTATTTCTAATAAAAAATCAGACTAGCTTGTTAGAGACTACTATTACAAGAATTGAGGAAATAGAACATCAGCAAATGGCAGACCTAACTAGACTTGAGAATTCTGCCACCCAGTTAACAAAGGCTATGAACGCACTTACATTCAAAGATCAAATTTCAAACTCACTTTTTCCAATCGAATTGCTGCTAGGGGAGACAGAAAACATGGTAGAAAACCGTCGAAACAACAATTGCTGAAGCAAAAAATGGAGTATTAACACCAGCAATTGTTTCTCCTTCTGACTTCATGAAATCTTCAAAAACTATAAACAATAACATAGCTAAAGATTTGCCATACCCTCTCAATGAAAACAATTATTTTTTATATATACGTATAAGCAACATTGAGGTAGCTCTTGTTAACAATAAATTGATATACAAAATGCATACACCTATGCCTGAATTGACAGCATACACGGTACTTCGTTACACCGCATTACCATTCTATATGTCCTTTAGCTACTACATCTTTGACGGAGTCCAGGATAAGCCCATTGCTCTATCCAAGGATAAACTTACGTACACCATTATCAATGAAGATAAATGCCAAGAAGCAGGAGATATTCGCTACTGTAGAGCAGTGGTACCATTAGAGAGGATGCATTTTGATGGGACCTGCTTTGGCTGGATTGTGAATCACGAAGTGAAACCCTGCGTACGAAAATTCTTCACAATTAACAGCAATTTTATTTACAGCTTCCAAAATGGATATCAGTGGTATCTTCTACCATTGAACTATATTAAACTCACAATTAAGTGTCCACAGGCGAATGAAGTCACGGAAACTATCTCCCGATCTTCAATCCTCACACTTGAGGATCATATTGAAGCCGCTTCTCCTGACGATGCTTTTATAGCAGTCACGCACTACTCCAAAGAGAAACCCGTAGTCCAGCAAGAAATCAAATTAAATATTTCCAGTATTTTCCATTAACCACATTAATCTCCAGCAATTAAAATTGTCAGCGCATAACCTCGAAAAGGGACAACAAGAATATGAATCTTTCTTGGCCACAAGGCGAAATCACTCATGGACGACCTTTGGAACTACTTGGCTCGAGCGATTAGGCTATACCAGCTTAGCCATTCTAATATTAGGTTTATTATAGAGATGCGGACTAAAAAAGTTGACAAGAATGGTACTATATACCACACCATGCGGGAAGATCATCCACAAAGTCAGAGGACCCGCAACCATCTTTCATGCACCCAGTGGACCAGCTACCACTAATTCCTTTGCTATTTTTTAAAAACTACCCAAGCATAAATTTTGGATCACAGTTTGAAGTGAAATATTTTGAAATGCAGGTTCGCAATATAAAAGAATATTTTTTTCTCATTCAAAAAAGCTTCACCATCGTGACACAAAAATTTCAATTTCTTCTCCTCTTTATCATCAATGGCTGCGTCGACAGTATAGCCTTTGTTGTGAAGACTGTGTGCAGAAATATGCGAAAATCATTCCTTGTATTTTCAATTGAACAAAACCGTACGCTGAATCTGCTTAATTTTTTTTCAACTCTAAATATATAACAGAAGAGAATTTCCGCAGAAATGTATTTTTATTTTAAACGATATCGAAAAATCGTATAAAAAATAGCGAAGCATAACACTCGGCATAACCTTTGAGCCTAGGAGTTTATTTCTGTACTCAAGGAGTCACTTTTACTCCTTTAACGATCGAATGCCATAAATATCCTTAAAAAAAATACATCTTGTATCCCACTGTTGACGTCAACATAACAAAAACAAAATGCCGTCACATAAAAACATATTTGTGAATCACTGAAATCAAACTTGTGATTGGTTGAAAATCCGATTCCTTTGGCGTCAGATGAGTCCTCTAATCGAAATTGTCTTCGGGGATTCCAATTTATATAATGAATTAAAAATACTTGATAAAACGCGGAAAATACTTTTTGGATATCCATAAAATAAGAGTTTCGTAAATTATAATATCCATTCATTGGAAGAGCCATATCTGACTTTCGAAACAACCCTATCAATCTGAAAACGATGCTGACCTCATGATTATTTTATGGCTCGAGTTGTGATCTAGAGATTGACTTGTCACTTCTATTGGGGAACCAATTCATAACAGTTTCTCCTTGTCCATCATAGGGCTCAAATCGTGAAATAAAATTTTTTCATCTCTTGCTACTTTCATTTTGAGTTAAAATTCATTTTCAGTTCAGTTAGATTTTTGTTTAAAATAATTAGTTAAACTTTGCATGTAGGAAATCATTTCTTCAGTTAACGGAGACAGGAGGGGAATTGGATGGGGAGATGATCTGAAAATTTTTTGTTCGCTGTCTTGTATATTGAATTGGCTAAACCTGCTGATATTTGTGAGCTCATGAATGATCTTACATTTTTTGGGAGAATAAACCATTTATTCGTCGAAAAGAAGACTCTCGAAAAAGTTCCGAATTTTCGTCAAAATCATTTCTTGTTCAAACAATGTGTGCCCTGAACTCATTTCATAGTTTTTCGACGGTACTTCATAATCGATTACCTATAATGTTGCAAAACAATAAAATTATCTGAAAGGATAAAATCGTATGATATTATAATTTTTTATCAGAAATATTGAATTCATAAGATAATTCAAAGAAGAATCTTTTTCCTATATTTTCGAAGCGTAATTTGCGTCGTGAAAAAACATTGCATAGAGATAAGTTTTTATTGTTGCAGTATACGCTTTTGATAATAAACGGTTCGTGCTCGATATGCTATAACTCTTCCCCTCAACGTTTATTTTTCGTACATGCTTATGGAACCTACACATTTTGGTTTGATTGAATCTACGAATACTTTTTTGTTGAA